>JASANF010012819.1:0-70131 GCA_030248245.1 Trissonchulus sp. WLG1_4 | reverse complement strand
GCGAAACAGAAATAACAGGCCGCAGCCGAAGAAACACAACCGACCAACACGTACATAGTAATAACTCGTAATAATAATAATTAATAACAACCGACCAGTAAGTAATTCGTAATAATAACTGTGCCGCTTTTGAGCCAGACACTTCACATCAATTTATCAAATGTGAATACGTTGCACATTTGTTAATATGAAAACTTCGTTAGACAAATTTTGACCTTTATAAACGCGCTAATCACATTAATCACACACATTTCTTAGACATACTTCACACTACTATTAGGAAGAAAACCAGATACTTCCAATACTTTTTGCTTGAACTGCCGTTCCTTTAAAAAACTGAAAAGGCAGCACTGTTAGGTAATTCTCATTGACAGAAGATGCAACAAGCAGCAGTTTCATGCAAATTTTTACAGTAATTTCTTGCTGTCACCAATTAGTACTTACCCAAAGTTTGACCCTGCCGCGTAAAAAGTTTACAATGATTAAAAATAGTTTTCATAAACTATTAATTACTCAGTCCTTAGAAGATCAAGGTAAAGTCAAAAATGAATAATATTTTGGATATGGTGTACAACTCATTGATAGCGAAAAATAGTTATTACTTCATTACAAATCTAGCGAGCTGGTTTAGGTTATTTCAGCCACAGCCAGTTCATTTAGATTAAATCCATCCCATTCAAACTTTTAAGGGGTAGTGTCGCGAAAGCAGTCGATTTTGCGCGACTATAAAACTTTTTCAGGAAAAAATAGGTCAGTGTTCTTTATATATTCTAAAAATATGTTTTAAGGCAAATATTTTTGCCAAGTTTCAGAAAAATTGATGCAACATACAGTTAGCAGTGAGGTCGCAAAGTCGGGAAAATGACGTTTTGAAAACCTATTCACATTCTATAATTTCGTCACAATTAAAAAGCTTCTTGTTTAGATTCTTTACGCAAAGTAAAAGCACATATACTCTAGTTTATGCACACAAAATTTAGTGCAAATAGCTTGAGTGGTTGTGGAGTAATGGCTGTTGGAACTGTGAAACTGTGCGTAACCTGTAAAGTACTCACAGCAATAATGATAAATTCTGAAAAATTCAGACACTTATTTTGAAATCAAAAGAAAAACGAACCTTTATTTTTCATTTTTCTTATTTGTGGCAAAAAATTGTGCGTCAAAACATTACATGTACTTCACAAGCTGGCCAATCTAATATCTGGCTGGATTTTTTGAACTTTTATGTCTCTATTATGTGATGTCTGGCTCACAAATGGTGATCGGTTAAAAATATTGGTAGATGTTGGTAGTCTAGTGTCTGACAGTATTTATTTGACACCATATGGCATTTCACTAGTTTTGCAGTGAACGTACCATTTCAAAGCAAAAAGTTCTCATTTTGGAGCCTAAGAGCAAAACTGCTTTGGCGACACTACCACCTTAAATAAATTACATTTCAAAAATTTTATTCCAAATGCAGCTAATCACACTTAGTGCAATACTTGTCTGTCAACCTATTTTTCAAAATTTAAGTGCCAAAAGTTTGCTGACAGCTTAATCATACAGATGAAAAGCATACGTATGAAACAGTGCGGACAGATACAGATATATAGTGACCTTAATGAAAAATTGTTCAAAAAAGAATTCGGATATTTGTCCCGACTGGGCTCGATCCAGCGAACTGTCGGTTACGAAACCAAAGCGCTAGCCCACTGCGCTACGGAGACGACAAACAATGTAAGCTTAAATGCTGTTAAAAATAAATGTTTCAACAACTTTGTAGTGGACCTGAACCAATTATTTTGAAATTTTTCACGAACGGGTATGATTTACATTTTATGAATGTGTGAATAAGGGTTACTGTGTCAAAATATTGGTAACTTTTAAACCGAATTATTTATCTTTTGTTTAGGGTAGTTAATTATTGATTAATAAAAAAATTTCATTCATCAAGTAATTATTTTCAAAAGAACATTTTAGAAAGTCTTTTTGCCACCAAACCCCCTGTTCGACAATTTTCAAGCCATAATTTATGTTTTGGATACTAGCATGCGGACCTTTTGTAAAAAATTTTATGTTTTGGATTACATTATGGCAACACAGCAACGATAGTTTCAAATTATGGCCAAGAGGGTCACAAGCTTAAAACTTCACAATCCTGTCCTGTAATCATATTAAATATATTAACAACAAATTCAAGAACTTCAAAAATCACACTTTTACTTTTGTTGCATTCAACGTGTTCATTAGTAATATAATTTTCTAATTAAATGTAAAATTAAAATTTTGGCACCCGCATTGATGACAACTTAGCACGTTAAGTATGCTTCTGCTCCCAAATACAGCGAAATGTAAAAATCAATATAAATACCTGCCGCCGCTGAGGCGGCGGCAGGAAAAAAGAATTTTAAAAACAGCTTGAAGATAAAAAGGGGGTCAAAAAATGAACTTCTTGATTCCAGTTACTTTGTAGTTTGTACACGCTGTGTATACCTTCATGGCAGATCTGAGTATTTAACTTGGAATGATCTCTTTAATCTAAGTAGAGTTACAAGCAAAATTAACCATGCGAAAACGTGTGCTATAAATATCCGGAAATAGCCCTGGCTCAAACCCAGCTCTAAACCACAAGGCAGATATGACTAAATTTTTCATTGTACAAACTCACATGTGTGTGTAAAATCGCATAAACTGGATTTTTGATAGCTGCGTCAGAAATACAAATCCGGAAAAAAGTGTTATCTTTAAATAACACTCATACAAGTTAGTCTCCATTTTTGGACAAAAATATTGAACAAAAGTTTTCCCGCGGGCAAAAATATCCAAAATAATGTGTTCTTCGGATAAAGAAAAAGAATGTAAAGAACCACTTAAGGGGGTAATTGCGTTTTTAGGTGTTTTTTTAAACTACCATAACTGCACTTAACCTCAACAAAAACTAGAGCGGTCTTTTTTACATTTTTTTACACTTTCTAGCTTTAAAAAACCTATATTTAAAAGCAGATTATCTTTTGCAATTTTACTGCTGCAATCATTTGAATACACCCCATCAGCGGTTTTTTTGACTAATTTTTGCGCCACAGTTATGAAACTCAAGATCAGCCAACAACTACTAAACTTTTTGCAGTTATGCACTGACATAATATCCCCACCCGTTTTTTTGATATAGATGATAAGTCGTTTCTACGTTGAGAAAATGACATTTTTGTGCAAAAATCACGTAATTTGACTTTTCTCTAAAATTTTTAAAAACCCATAACACCGACTCTACAAACTATTTTTAGAAAAGGAAAAAACGGGTGGGGATATTTTTTTAAAGATAATGTGGTTAAAGTTTCGAAGCCGTAGTCCGTTTTTAGCTTGAGTTCTGTGGGCGCAAAAATTACACTGAAATGTCAAAAACCACGAAAACGACATTACCCCCTTAAACGAGAATCCAATCTGTGGAATTTGATCGCTTATTGTAAATATCTTGCGATCATGTTTGCTTTGTACTTGTTATAACGATGAGTACTTGGTGTCGTATTATCTTTATTTTTGTTTTAATATTCAACTTGGACAAACTTGAAACTCAAAGAAGATATTCAAGTAAGCTTTCGGCTAAGTTATCAGCGCTACTGATTATGCAGGCATAATGGTGGTATACTATAATGACAATACTTACTCAACAAACATTTTACGGTAGATTGAGCGTTAACGATTTTCTACTTGTTTCAAGTTGTTATTCATATTTCAACTGAGAGTTGAATATTATTATGCAGCTTTACTACAATCATTTAGTTTCCTTTCAATGAACTTTTTAAATGAAACTTTGTCTTGTGTTGTTTTAGTATACTATAACCAAGAGTACACTGATAGCTGTGTCTCATAAAAATTGACATATACATGACGTACTTAAATGAAAAATTATTTGCAGGGAAGAGTAACTGCGATGATTGCTGGAGCTACCAGCCCATAGCCCAATGCACGCCAAAACGAACAACGTGGGACAATCGTCCCTGCATACCTTGGATATATGCCGGGAGACAACGCTACAAATGGAAAGAGGAAAACTTATGCATAGGTGATGGCAACTTCCGCGAGAGACCCTGGTGTTATGTATCGTGCCGTGAGTCGGCGCCAAAAGCCGGTCAAGAATATTGCCAGCCTGCATGTCCAAATGTACAAATGAGTGAGTGGGTGTTATCAAGAGTAAGGCTAGGATAGGATAGGCTCCCTATTATCAATATTACATAATAGGAAGAGTATGACACGCTTCCTATTATGCCTACGGGCGTGCGTCCAATGCGAACGCATAATAGCCCGTTTATGTATGGTTTTGAGGGGGGAGGGGCACCCCCCCTCGACTGAAAACCCCGTACTCAACTAAGGGGTCTTCGGTCTTGAAATGAGGGGGAGTACGGGTCTTCAGTTTCACCCCCCCCTCAAAACCGTACATAAACGGGCTATTTCGCGCTCCGCATTGGACGCACGCCCGTAGGCATATTAGGAAGAGTTTTGTACTCATCCTATTATGTACTCTTCCTATTATGTACTCTTGCTATTATGTACTCTTGGTATTATCTACATGAAGTATACTGGCTCCCATATGCATGCACGAAGCCTGAAACGAACACATTTCAGCTATCAAGAGTAGCTTCTGAAATCACAACACCTGTTTTTCTCATTTCTCAACAGGATTATTGGTCAGACTTTGAAATTTATGGGTAGTAATTAGGGTTATTAGTAATTATTAGTAATTATTAGTTAGGCTATTTTCCCGAAGATTCGGCCAATTTCAAGCTAATAAATATGACAATTCAGAGGCACATACGCTCACAATTGTTGTAAATTTAGCTGCAAAAAACAGACAAACGGTCAATTACATGTATTTTTATTAGGAACCACTTATTTTAACACGAAAAGCTGTCAATTGTGGGTTTGTTACCTACTCTGTTAGTTTATTGAAATGGTGACTATGCAAACCAGACTTTTTTGCTTATTTTAAAATACATTTTTCAAGAACCGCAAAATCAGTTTTTAGGCAGTTTGCGAAGAAATTCCCTCGTCAGTTTGTCATCTACTTAAAACAATCTGAACCTTGTCGCATTAGAGCCAGAAAGTGACTTTTTTAGAAGCCAAAAAAATTGTGACTAATTAAATTTGACTGTTATGAAATATGTAACCAATCCGCAATTTAAAAATTTAAATTTTAAATCTACAAAAATAGTTGAATAATAAAATTAATGTTCAGTTTCAGTTAAAGAAAAAACTAAGAAGCCAAATCATATCAGTAAGTGCCCTGGGTGGTAATGTAAGCCACAATTTTGGAAAACTATCATCTACACAGAGCTGAATTTAGTTTTTTTGTAATTTTTTATGATTTAATTTTCAGGACACAACAAGATAAAGAGAAGGACCAATAAAAATGCAGTTGTACCAAATATTCTGACACATCAAGGTTGTTTAATAAATTCTTTTTCTATAATTTATCCTTCTATTTTGTTCTATGTTTTATTCATGAGTAACGCTGCTAATAGAAGGAGGAAATTTATACCATCCATTTTTTTCAAAACAGGCTGCACTAGATATTTCCAGAAATACAATAATGATACACTATTTATTAGGCAACAATTCTTAACTAGCATTTTTTACTCGCAAGACATACGCAATATTGTTGTAGATACTGCTGCCTGTTACGATTCAGAGAAAAAAATGTTTAAAAAATGGGTACCTATCATCGAGAAAACAGTGAAAACAAATCTAATGAATACGTGTTTAGGGTCAAAGAAAGTCTGTTATTACGCGGCGGCCTCAGCCGCCGCGTATATACTGTAGTGCAAACGCTCTATATGTTTGCACGTAGTTCAGCTGTGACACTGTTGGCAGGTCACTAAAACACACTGTTTGTATGTGCGTGTGTATCAAGAGCAGTACGTAAATAGCGTCACTGTTGACCATGCTTCACAATTCGCCAGTCTGTCTGTCTGGCTGGCTATGTTTTTGTATACAGCAGACAGTCTGCATTAGATAATCGTACATAATCGATAGTGCTTACATTGTGTACCTGAATAGTGATTTTTATTTATGTGGAATTTTGTGTTTATTTTTTAATATTGTGATCACAAAGACTAACCGAGGAAAGAAAGTGAAACTGAAAGTCACCCGTAATCACAGAAAGAATTGCAAACAGAAAGAATAAAAATTGAAAGTCGAAAACCCTACAGAAAGACGGTTTGTTTGTTTTTTTTTGTGGTGTGGGGCAAAGAGATCGGGGGTTCGGCTTTTTTTTGTGCCGTGTTTGATTTTGTCTTGTTTTTTTGATAGGCCCTTAGAAATAATAATAATGCGTTTGTTAGCTAAAAGTCACATGCATCAAGTTAGCTCTTTATCTGCTGGATCATATTGTGGCATGCCGTGCACAGCGATTGCTTTTTACACTTCAGCCTTAGCCTCGCGTTGTCGCGAGTCGTAACATGTTGGCTTCAAAAAATTCGAAAAAGTGCCGCGTTTTATATTCGGTAGAATATCCTCAGCACTGCAAGTAAATCACAACGCGATTTATCTAAAATAAATTTATCCTTACTCGCAAAACGTGCTTGTTTTTGAGTTACTCTATTCTCAATCTATTCTATTTTGGTGCAAGCCAGTATTAAAACTAGGGTTGTTTCAATTATTTCATTTAATCATTTCAAGTTCAATATCACTGATTAATTGATATTGAAATTGAAAATAACTAGCCTAAAAATTGATAATGTTATTGAAATTGAAAATAGTTTGGTAAAAAATTGATAGATAATGGTGTTGAAATTGAAAACAATTCCATAACTAAAACAACCCTGGTTAAAACCACCATTTTTACTCGCAAAAACTAGGTATGCAATATCGTTTTAGATCCTACTGCCTGTTACGATTCAAAGAAAAAATGTTACAAATACTACGACAAAAACTGCCAGCAAAACGACAGCTATTCTGGGACACACGATAAAACCATAGATGGCAGAAGTTGTCTGCACTGGAATGTTGCTCCCGTTGAAAAAGATATGGAATCAGCTGAGCACAATTATTGTCGTAATCCTTCCAGTCAAATGAACGGGCCTTGGTGCTACTACGGGTGCAATAAAGAAAAAGACAAGAAGCAATGTTTTGCTCGGTGCCCCGAACGTCCCGAATGTATGCGCAGTTGTTTTTATGATGAAAATTATCATAACCATATCATAATTATATCATAATTATAAATATTATTAATTTAAATAATCTCTAGTAGATTCTAATTATTATTTTAAGTCGAGGTATTTGATCACTCGAACGAGATTCATCTCATCGCACAAGGGCTTGACTTACAAGTAGTAGTTGTAGCTGGACTGGACGCTACGCTCGACATTTTGTGTTCGTTCTAGAGAAGGAGCTATTGTTATCACAGCTATACTTAGTGCAAATGTAGCAACCACATTTTCCATAACTATTTGAATAGTTTAAATACCAATTGTTTTGGGTCACCTATGCAATTCGACCACACGAGCGGCTTCCGTTAAATACACGAGGGCGTCTCCAGCCATAAAAATCCCGTTGACGGCTACTGGCCGTTCAACTAAAAAGTTTCAATTTTTTCAAAAAAATCATGGCGGTTTGCAACGAACATCACAATGGCAATGACAAAAACTGTATGTGTAGTGTTGTAATGTGTATTATCGTGGTTCAATTTCTTTTCGGTGACGTCACTATTATCTGCCGCTCAGTTATACGGATTGAATAAATGATAAAACTATGACAAAATGTTTAATCCCTAAAGGCCTATTCCCACGAGGGCGCATGAGCGGGCGCATTGCATGGCGTACGCCATGGAGCAAAATGCGCCCTCGTGTGAATAGGCCTTTAGACACAGTATAGTTTTTCGGGCTAATTTAGCAGATACAACCACAACAACAACAACAACAACAATTCCAACAGCGACAACAGCAGTAACAACGCCGGCACTTTCGAAACCAAATGTTGGCGGGCAAGCTACTGATAAAGACATTGTTGCTGGTAGGGAACGCCGGTTGCCAATTCAATGCTAAGATGACAAGCAGCAGTTTTATGCTAAACTTAGGAGAATTTTTAGTTTAAAACAGTCAAAACCAGTTTGATCCTAACTTTGTCTACCGTTTAATCGACTAAAAAAACCAAGGGCACAGTCCTTTATCGCATTATCGGATTATAAAGTTAATTTCAATCGGACTAAACGGTTTGAAAATTTAGCTTGAAAATGCTTTTCCAAAACGTCAGGATTAAACGGACTTAATTTTCAGCGCGCTTCTTTTTAATCTGACTAAACTGACTCAACTATATGCACGCCGATGTTAAGCATTCATGTTAAATCTGTTTAGTCCAGTGGTAGTTTTGAATGGGGTCCGACTGAAATTAAGCCGCTGACTTATTTTAACTCGTTTAGTCCGTTTAACCCAATTTGCCAATCCTAAACCTCAGACTAAAATCCAGTCCGTTTAATCCAGTGAAGGAATAGGCCATAAGAAAGTTTGCAGCAATTTTCAAAATGTAGCATGTATGCAAGATAAGATTAAATACTCTTAACCTGCATGATTTATATTAAAAAAATACGCACGTGTTGAATTATTAATTAATTGTTTTAGTGTGTTGCAAAACAAGCTGCTTGCATGTGATCTATTCGATTTTGTCATTTGCTAATTTGTCACTATATATGCTTATTTTGTTTTTACTTAGTGCTGCCATACAATTCAATTTGTAGTTTAGTATGGTTCCTGTGGGATTTTATGCTCGGTTTTTCAGCAATAAAAAAGCAAGCAAAAACAACTAATAGCACTGTTTTTGCTAATGGTGCTAATAGCACTGATAAAAGCACCATAAAAGAGCAACTATGATCTAGGAAGGGGTATTCGCTGATGATATGCTGATACCAAATTCTAATTGAAACTGAGTGCATTTATTTTAGGTACTTGCGATGACGATCTTGTGCTGAGAATAGCGCTACTCGGTGGCATTTTTATCATCATATTTTCTCTGGTTCTGGGAACGGTGAATGTGTTAACACTGATTCAACTGAAGGAACTGGAAGAGATCGTGGAACAAGATACGTCAACGCCTAATAAAACAACAAACGTACAATGTGCGAGAAAAATATGAAAATTGTGAAAAAGCACACAGATTAAAAAATAAAAAAAAAAAACAAAAAATGCTGGCCCCTGACACAAAAAAAAACACGCGATTTCGTTACAAAAAGAGCCAATTGTAGGCATCTAGAATGCAGTGAGTAGTCACAAAACTCACGACAGGTTTTTTTAGGGTTTAGCTATTTCTGGTCATATTTCAGTACATAATCTGGTAGTATACTATGTACAAGGTTTTGTTCCCGGTTTTCATTATTAATTTTTATGTATTTGGTTAGGCTTTTGACGTTTGTGAAACACTATAAAACAAATATCTGCAAATCAAATACGTACAATAATGGCAGCTGCTTGACGTTAGAGGTGTTTTAGTATACACTATAACTAATACAAAAACTAGTTTTAGTAATGATACTAAAACTAAATCAAATTGGCTATACTAGTTATTGCACTGTTTCTAAACGATTTGTGCAGCACTCGCTGCCGTTTCCGCAATATCTATAAGTGACTTATCATTTTGCCGCCATTTCAACAAATGTTTAGAAACAATTTGTGCAACATTTCCACTCTGGTTCTCAGCATCTTGCCCAGTTTTACACTGCAGTTTCCACGTCTGAACGATTTATGCTGCACCATTTGGATGCCATTTCCATAATTTGTTTAAACAACTAGGACAGCTTTTCGCCGCATTTTGTGCAGTTTTTCTGTACGATTTACACAACGTTTCTGAGCAATTCATGCAGCATTTCACAAAAGTATTAGCAATGTTTTTACAATGCTCAATAATTGATTTCCTAAAAAAATGCTAAATTGGTTTCGAAAGTTGTTTAAAATATTGCCGGATTGACAGTAAAGTGTTGGGCAAATTGCTAATCGTTTTTAAACATTGCTGAGAAGGCAGCAACATGATGCGAAAGTCGCACCTGAACTTATAACATTCAAAACTTAAAAAGTGAGGCTAAGCCGACACCTAACTCTAACTATGCTTGAAACTATCGCTGCGACTAAGACTTAGCCTTAAGCCTAACTGTAAGTAGAAACCTAAGTGAAATTGGAGCGTTTTTGAAAACGCAGTAACACACACGCACACTCACAGATGTTGAGCCTTGACGGAAAGACAGCAAAATTTGGTTGAAGGTCAGCTAGGCAGAAAATTTTTTCGCTGTTTTAGTCATGATTAACTAAACTTAACTTGGTAAACCAGGAAACAATGGGTGTGGGTTGAAGTTGATGTACAATGTATATAGTCTTAATATTATTTTTTATAGTAAATTTTTCAGGATAGTTCTAGCACACAGTCATAATGCTTCCCTACTACGTTGGGAACACTACGCTCCTATTACGACGTCTGCTACTACAACTGCTCCTACTACGACCGCCGACGGATCACATTAACTGAATTTACTTTAGTATCCTGTAAAATTAAGCACAATAGTTTCATAAAAAATGAAGAACAAATTTAATTATTTAACGTTAATTGTCACCAATACGAGCTTCATGAAAAGTTTGTTTTTTTATTTGGAACGAATCAGACAAAGCTATTCAAAGTGCGGCCAAGCAATAGACAGAAATGACACTGATTAGGGCAATTATCACCACTGGATCGCAAGTACCTAAAATATATTAATAAAATCAATAGTAATTAACTAACTTAATTAAAATTGAACTTAAAATAAATTTTATTAATAAAAATTAATGAAACCTATCAATTAAAAATGAATATAAATCCACCCAGCGGATGAAAGAACTAAAGTCTGACCAAAAAAGGCTGGACCCTGAGATACTAAGCACGCGATTTCATTAAGATAAGAGCGACTTGCAAGCATACAGAGGACAACGAGTATAGTCACAAAAGCCATGCCACTTGTTTTGTCTCAAGGTTCAGTAATTTCTGGTCAGACTGTAGTGTGGCCTGATCGTATCAAAGATTCATTGGCTAAAAACCGAAAGACCCTTCACGTAGGCATGAAATATTGCCACTTGTATTGGCACTTGTATATGTATAACTAGAATTGCCAGATCATACTTGTTGACACAACTTTTATGTACCATATCTCCATATAGACACACATCCTTATGTGCCATATAGTTGTATTTTCAAAGTACATTGACCATAAGCTTGTTGAGATATCTATTAGATTTTGATGCGATAATTTTTGATGCACACTTGTTTTAAATCTATATCAGCTAATCAGAATCTAAAACCTTCAAAAAATTTTTATCAGAAAGTTTTCAAAACTATGTTGCAGATATGTATGTATGTAAGTACATTAAAAAACTTTTAGTACACTTTTAGTACTTGGCATTTTAGTACGTGTGCGAATGATCCGAACTTCACTTGACTCAAAATAACGTTTATGAATCCACAGGGTTTATGACTATTGATTTTACCAAACATTCGCAGTTCGAACTATATTGATATTGTTAGCTCTAAAGTACTAGACGACAACATATACATAGGCTAGTGGTTTAGACGCTGTACTCTTAAACATCAGGGCCCGGTTGCGTGTTTCCATAGTGCACAACAATAAGACACAATGAAAAGTGCACAGCGATTAGGCACTGCACTGGAAAAATGCACACCGTTTGGACCCAAGAAAAGTGCACAGCGTTTAGGCACCAGTGCGTAGCTTGCGTAGATGTGTGTGTGTACGTGCACGGCATACCGTCAGTACAGATTGCTTGCGTGAAAATAATTCTATCACTTCTTGCGAAGGAATATTTTGCGGATCGGCTTCGTACTTTTTCGCCGTGTGCTTAAGTCTGTTAGCAGTTGTATAGTGTCGAATAGCTCGTTTGACTGAAATTCAGAAAGCCTGCTTAAGGGGGTGGGCTACCTATGTAAGTAAAAAATAAGTTCTCCAATTTTGCTTATTTTCCCATGCGTTACTCCTCCAAGGCACCTCTACCTCAGAGGCCCAGTTGCTCAATATTACAAGTCTAACAACTGTGAAATTTCACAAGCTTCACAATTGTTATAATTGTAAGATTTCACAAGCGTTACAATTGTTACAATTGTAACAATTGTAAGATTGGCCTATAAAATGTACATAGAACATCCAATTGTGAAATGTTTTGGGATTACAATTGTTACAACTGTAACAATTGTAAATGAAATTTAAATCAATTTATGCTTAGGTACAATTGTTACAATTGTAACAATTGTGAAAATTTTGGGTTGCGCAGCTACAATTGTTACAATTGTAACAATTGTGAAATTTCACAATTGTTACAATTGTAGCAATTGTAATTCTTTGCGCAACCGAATACCACATACCAATGTTACAAGGTGACCTCCATCGCCTTCCCTAAGTTTATTTAAATTTAAAGGGACATATTGATTTCATTCATATTACTTTTGTGGATGAATTCTCATACATTTCAAAAAATTTAAATGTTTTTTTAATTATAAGAAGAAAATGAACATTTGCAGGAGATTTTTGGCATTAGGAAATGATTCTTTTTAGGTATGGTGGCAACTAAGACACTGGGTTCTATTGCCGGTTTTGGCGGTTTAGGTGTCGTAACGGCTTCGTTTTTCATGTACAAAAGTATTCAAATATTTCAAGTATTCATTGGTTTGTGCGAATCGGGCCCAGGCTGTAGCTTCGATTTGAGTCAAGCAAATATTTTTTGGTAGATTTTACCGCCTGTGTAACCTCAGAAGTCACGAGCCAGTACATTGACACAAGCAGCCTGCAAGGCACTAAATATGTAGGTGACGTGACGGGTGAGATTTGATAGCACCGATTCGCACAGTAAGAGTGCATAATAAGAAGAGTATGCCACTCTTCTGCACCCCAGCTTGGCCGCCGCGGACATGCTGCGACCATTATCTCCCGAAAAAGGTCACAACCTGTATCCCCTCTATGAGGTCCTAAGGCGTGAAAATTTCGAAACTAATTTTCCAAAATTTTACCTTAAAAAGTGGCGGCGGGGCGTCTTTGGGGCATTTTTTAGGTTGCACCAAACGTGGGGGGTCCCCCCCACATTTGAGGGTATACCCTCATTTGTGGGGGGGTCCCCCCCACGTTTGAGACCTATGGTCTGATTCGTGAGGGGGTCCCCCCCACAACTGAGGGCTATGCCTTCATTCGTGTAGGGGGGTACCCCCCACAGTTGTGGCCTTTTTCGGGAAATATTGGTCGCAGCATGTCCGCGGCGGCCAAGCTGGGGTGCAGAAGAGTGACATACTCTTCTTATCAGAGTGTGACACTGGCCACGTTTGTGGCCTAGCAGCGCGGACATGCTGCGACCATTATTTCCCGAAAAAGGCCACAACTGGGGGGGGGGGTACCCCCCTACACGAATGAAGGCATAGCCCTCAGTTGTGGGGGGGACCCCCCTCACGAATCAGACCATAGGTCTCAAACGTGGGGGGGGACCCCCCCACAAATGAGGGTATGCCCTCAAATGTGGGGGGGACCCCCCCACGTTTGGTGCAACCTAAAAAATGCCCCGGAGACGCCACTTTTTGAGGTAAAATTTGTGCTTAAGGGTATTTTGAGGTGCTGAACTCGAATCTGGGGCTCATTTTTGTCACCGCGGACCCAGTTGACCCCCAGTTGGCAAAAATGGACCTAAAGTGTGTTCCGTGGATCATACTACATACACCTAACACTACCAAAATCTTAGTTTCGAAAATTTCACGCGTTAGGACCTCATAGAGGGGATACCCTGAGGGGGTCACAGGGGGCCCCAGGAGGGTACTAGGCAAAAATGAACCTCAGATTTGTGTTCAGAGGCTCAAATTACCCCGAGAAACAGCAAAATCTCAATTTCAAAAATTTGACCCCTTTGGCCCCCAAAACATGGTACCCTGGGGTCCACGAGGACTCTAGGCAAAAATGGACCCCGGATTCGTGTTCAGCACTTCAAAATACCCCTAGGAACGAAATTTTACCTTAAAAAGTGGCGGCGGGGCGTCTCCGGGGCTTTTTTTAGGTTGCACCAAACGTGGGGGGGGGTCCCCCCCACATTTGAGGGTATACCCTCATTTGTGGGGGGGGTCCCCCCACGTTTAAGACCTATGGTCTGATTCGTGGGGGGGGTCCCCCCCCACAACTGAGGGCTATGCCTTCATTCGGGTAGGGGGGTACCCCCCCACAGTTGTGGCCTTTTTCGGGAGATAATGGTCGCAGCATGTCCGCGCTGCTAGGCCACAAACGTGGCCAGTGTCACACTCTTCCTATTATGTAGTCTTGATAGCACCGAACGTATAAAGCACTCTCCGCACAATAGTTATTGTTAGAAGCACATTGACAATTAAAACATCAAAATTAAGACCTGTTAGGATGTGGTCCGACAAGAAAAAGACCTTTCAAGACTGACAAGTATGTTATCATCTAGGGCACCTACCAGCAACAGTAGCTCCATTCCATCCATTCCGTTGCTGCGTGATAATATTATATAGTGTAGTCGTCGTTGACGTTGGTGTTGTTGTTATTGTTGTTGTTGATGTCGTTGTTGTTGTTGTTGTTGCTAAAAATGCAAACAAAAGAGAAGTAAATATCCTACTATGGCTAGACGTTAAAAAGTATAATATCAGGTTTGATGTAAACGCGAATCCTACAGCTGACCTAAAGACTACGGTAACTTGGGTTTACAACAAGCTTTTACATTTTTTTCAGTTATTTGTGACAACCGTTTTTTCTGAAAAGCTTTGCTTAGAGCTATACACACTACACTTATTTATGTTGTATTTACATATGTAGCTTTCATATGTTGTGTTTATACGTATGCTACGTGCAAACTTTATGCAGGTACAATTTTATGTGTCGGAATCGGAAAAGCGTGTAGAAAAAAAATGTCATGTGATCAAGAGTACATAATAGGGAAGAGTATGAAACTCTTTCCTATTCTAGCTAATCCGCCATAAGAATGCTCCGGCCGAAATAAACTTATCATACGTTTTGGACACGGGGGAAAGCATTCTTTCTTGTGTTCCACTTCGCATCCGTAGAAACACCAAGGTCCGGGCATTAAAACTGAAGGATTACGACAATAATTGTGCTCAATTGTTGAAGTGCTTCCAACAAAAGCGTCGTAGGGGGCAAACTTCCAAATCATACAAGGCAGACCATCTTTTGTCACATTGCGATTCCCAAAATCAACGTCTATCTTTAAGCATTCTTTGTTGTAATACTTGTAGCACTTTTGCTGTACATCTTCACAGCGATGATACGGTTCTGAATAAATAGCGTATCGTACACCTAACGAGAAGATAAATTGGTATTCAAGGGGGTAGTGTCGCGAAAGTAGTCAACTTTGCATGTCTGTAAAACTTGTTCAATGAAGTTTTAGAAAATTTTCGCTCTGTATTTTGAGAATGTAGGTATGTTAAGGGGGTAGTGTCGCGAAAGCAGTTTTGCTCATAGGTTGCAAAAAAAGATCTTTTTGCTTTGAACTTGTACGTTCACTGAGAAACTAGTCCAATGCTATACTGTGTTAAATAAGTACTGCCAGACAGTAGACTACCAATATCTTGAACCAATCACCGATTGTAAGCCAGACATTACACAATAAGGACATGATAATTCAACTAATTCAGCCAGATATCAGATTGGCCAGCTTGTGAAGCACACATAACGTGTCGACGCACAGTTTTTTGCCACAAATAAGAAAAAATAAAAATGAAGGTTCGTTTTTCTTTTGATTTTAAAATAAGCGTCTAAATTTTTCAAAACTTATCATTATTGCTGTGAGTACTTCACTGTTTACGCACAGTTTTACAGTTCAAACAGGTATTACTCCGCAACCACTCAAGCAATTTGCACTAAATTTTGTGTGCATAAACTACAACATATGTCCTTTCAGTCTATGGAAACAAACTAAACAAATAAGTTGATAATTGTGACGAAAAAATCGAATGTGAATAGGTTTTTAAAACGTCATTTTTCCGACTTTGCGACCTCACTGCAAACAGTATACTGCATCAATTTTGATGAAACTTGGCGAAAATACTTGCCTCAACATATATTTTCAAAATATATAAAGAACGATGTCTTATCTTTTTCTAAAATTGTTTTACAGTTACGCAAAATCGACTGCTTTCGCGACACTACCCCCTTAAAGCACATGGTTCTGCCAAGTTCCGGCGAGATTGGTTCAGCTTACAGCTTGCAATGAAGTCGCGAATTCGGAAAAATAACGTTTTAAAAGCCATTCCCATTCGATAATTTTGTTATAGTTATCAATTTATTAATCAACAGTAATAATGCTTAAAATTGTGAAAAATCTAGAAGCTTATTTTAGAATTTAAGGAAAAGCAAACTCAGACTTTTCTTATTTGTGGCAAAAAGTTGACACGTTATGTGTACTTCACAAGCTGGCCAATCTGATATTTTGCTTGTTTCACAGATCTATTATGTCCATCTGATCTGATCACAGTCCACGGTATAGTAGTCCCCTTTGGTAGCAGTTATATCGCAAATAGCATTAAAAGCACTACAACTTGGATGCTGTAGCGCATAACGGCGCAAATAGTAGTACCTTAGCACCTTAGCCTATTCACACGAGGGCGCATTTTGCTCCATGGCGTACGCCATGGCGCTTTGCATGGCGTACGCCATGGCGTATGAGCGGACGCACACGCACACTTGCATACTGCATTGTGTGAAATAATGCAGCAGGCAATGCGAAAATAGAATGCGCTCGCTCATGCACCCGCTCGTGCGCCCGCTCATGCGCCTGCTCATGCGCCCTCTCATGCGCAATCTCATGCGCCCTCGTGTGAATAGGCCTTTAGACTGCACTTATAGCGTAAATAATGAAGTGTTCTCTTCTCTGTGCCGCCATGCGTGTTTACCTGTTTCCATGTTTTTCTTTTCTTTTGGCAAACTATCTAAAATTAACTGACAATAAATTAATACACGCTGTGTAAATGAATACAAGCTGTGTCGAATTTGTTTACATACCTGTTTGTTTTAAGAAACTGATATGTGAATCACCGACCGACAATTTTGACAGCCAGCGCTTGTAGCGTTACATCACATTTTTGGAACTGTATACCTTTACAAAGTTTATTTAAAACTATTCAAAGTGTGAGTTTTTCCATAAGCTACATTTGTGAGCACCTTACGATAAAATTGTGAGAAGTTTGGTTAGTGGTATCATTGTTTGCGAAGTTTATTTTCTGTTGGTCTACAAAATTGTAGCATAAAACGGCCTTCATTTTTTATTAATGAATCTGCATTACTATACTACATTACTATACTACACTACTATATACTAATCATTCTGCTTAGGATAGTTTATATCTTAATAATTAGTTCAAGTATGGTTGGATCGCGAGTAGATCCTGAGAAATGGTGACTGGCTCACCCATGCTACTGCATTCTGGCTGGCAGAAATCCCAGGTTTTGTGTTGTGCATCGAACGGGCATTCGACATAACACCAAGGTCTCTTATTATCCTGACCCTCACTTGTGCATATATTTTCAGGAAGGTGTGCCCAGTGTTCTCTCGCAGAGTATTTCCAAGTGAGACAAGGACGGTTGTCCCACGTTGTTCGCTTGGTAATACCTGCGCAAGTATCTGCGTTTGCCTCGTCAAAGCACACACTGCAGTCATTTGCACCTGCAAATATTATTGCTTTTATTCCATGTTGGTTACCTAGGTTTGCTTTTTTAAACGTGTGGAAAAATGAAGAACGATTCAAATGTCGAATTCGAAAAAACAATGTCAATCAAAAAAAACGGTTTGTCTGTTCCAGTTCCAGAAAAAGCATTACTGTGAAGAAACTAACTGAAACCGAACAGATTACTATTGACACTAAAAATTTAACTACACCGCCCCCTCAGTTTAAGACACTAAGCAAGGCAACACCCTCAGTTCACGGCATTAAAGAAACAGCATAAGAACATAATATGACGGCTGTGTCTTCCCCCTTTTAAAACCGTACATAGCCTTTAACTGACGGGGGTAATGAAAATTGCAAGAAATACAGAACAGAAATAAACTAAAATTTGAAACAAATGAAAGAAAATTACTAAAGAAATTAAAAAAATCTAAAAAAAGAAATTGCAACTGAAGTTTAGCTGTAGTTTACGTTAATAGAGCTTGAAGTCGCAGTCAGTGGTGTTCAAAATTCCGAAATCTTACTCAGTAATGGTTGAAGTTTATCCAAGATGAACAACGCAACAAGACAAAGGGTGATACCAATCGTAGTCATCGTCGCAGAAAGGTAGACAAAAGCAAGATCACAAGATAGTTACGATCATTACAATACAGTCACAATATCTGCGATTTTTGTATGAACTATCACTTTTCAAAATATTGTACTGTATTGTTTTGTTGTGTTTAGCATTCATCAAACTTGAAAAATAAAAATGTTGAAGTTACAAACAAAGGATTCACACAGCTTAAGGGGGTAGTGTCGCGAAAGCTTTGCTCATAGGCTGTGAAAATAGAACTTTTTGTTTTGAAGTAGTACATGCAATGAGCAGCTAGTCCAACGCTGTATGGTATCAAATAATTATTGCCAGACATCACACTATCAATATGGACAAATATCTTGGACCAATCGTCATTAGTAAGCCAGACATCACACAATAGGGACATAAAAGTTCAAAAAATCAAGCCAGATATCAGATTGGCCAGCTTGTGAAGTACACATCATGTGTGGACGTACAATTTTTTGCGACAAATAAGAAAAAAGAAAATTGAAGGTTCGTTTTTCTTCTGATTTGAAAATAAGCGTCTAGATTTTCCACAATTTATCATTATTGCTGTTATTATCTTACAGTTTAAGTACACCTTCACAGTTCAAACTAGTATTACTCCACAGCCGCTACAGCAATCTGCACTAAATTTTGTGTGCATAAACTAAAACATATGTGCTATTAGTCTATGTGAAAAAACTAAACCGAAAAATTGATAAATGTGACTAAAAAATGGAATGTGAATAGGTTTTTTTTTCGTCATTTTTCCGACTTTGAGACATTATTGCAAACTATATGCTGCACCAATTTTGCTGAAACTTGGCAAAATAGTTTGCCTTTTGGTAGATTTTTAAAATATAGAAACAACAATTTCTAACATTTTACTGAACAAGTTTTACAGTCGCGCAAAATCGACTGCTTTCGCGACACTACCCCCTTAATTGACTTTATTGGGCCAATTTCTAAAACGAATTAAGCTGGTAGTGTTACCAAAAGAGCTTTGCTCATCGAAAAAAGCTTTTGTTAAAAAATTTTACGAGAGCTACTGAGAAACTAGTATAATGCTGTATCATGTCAAATAAAAATTTTCTGGGTCAAGACTCAAGATCGCCAATATAGGCAAATATCTTGGACAAGTCGCCATCTACAAGCCAAACATCATACAAAAAAGCGTATGAGACATTTGCCGGATTTTGCAAAATTCAGACGGTTATCATGTTCTCAAGAGTTAGAGCCCAATACGCAATACGATTGACAATATTTTGTTTTCAATTGATTGAGCAATTCACAATCCTAGATCACATGGTCGTGCAACAAAGAGCAGTGGATAATATGATGGTTTGACTGTCGTCTGACTGAAGCGCTTTAAAATCGCAAACCGCAATGGGTGGAATTCAGAAAGTGCGTTTAACTATCCAGTCTTAGACTGCGTTTAAATGGGTTTTGTGAATCCCACCCAATAAGGCTCGCAAAACACAAAATTCTTCGTTGCCTCAACGCGAACCTCTCGTGCTATACTAAGGAAATTGGTGCAGTTGGAAAAAATTTCTAAAAACTTTTTAAGAATCTCAGTTTTAGCAGTTAATATTAGCAGTTTAGCACTGATGGCACATGCTGTGCTCACGTCATTTCGAACCGGTAATCGATCTGTAGCGTAGAAACGCGTAAGGTGCCTGCCCATGCGATTTAAAAACCTGCTCCATATTGGCCCAAGTGTAGTCCAACACTGTTAACTTTGCTGCAAGTTTGCCAACTTAAATGGCCAACCTGGCAAACTCAAGTTGGCCAACTTAACTTGGCCAACTTGGTCAACTTAAGTTGGCCAACTTGGCCAATTTAAGTTGGCCAACTTGGCAAACTTAAGGTGGTATGTAGTGAAGTTTTCGACAGTTTTTACAGCTTAAGCACAAGACCAGGACGGTGTGCCTCGGATGTGCCCTCAAAATTTTCTAAAATTTTAAACGTCTTTTCAAATTCATTCATTTCTCATCATCCCACATTTACAGAATAGTTCACAACAGTTCACAATTCTTCGAAATAAAACTAACTATATACTAGGGTTGTTTTGATCGACCCATTTTCAATTTATTTGATTTGATTCGATGTGAGCTTCTCGAAAACCAATTGATTTGATTTGATTTGATTTGATTTGATGTGGTCCTTTTAAAAATCAATTGATTTGATTGAAATAGAATCAAAAATCAAAACTGCATTAAAACTAGTTTTGATTTGATGCAGTTTCCACATCAAAACAACCCTACTATATACATCAACTGATTTATGCTGGCCAACTTGGCCATGCAGGACACTACACTTGGGCCATTGTGTGTATCAGACAAACCAATCTGGCAATTTTTGGACTGTTAGCAATCCGCTTGGATTTTTCCCTTTAGTTTAATTTTGGTTTTTTAATTTATTTTTTTATTTACCTATACTAAATTGCTCAGTGCAAAAGCAAATAGAGACTTTTCTAAATACCAAAAAATATAATTTTAAAAATATACTATATTATTACTTTTTATAAGTGCTGATGATAAAAACGTACCAAACCGGCATCCTTAAAATATCAAGGTTATCTCTAAGTTAGGTTTCATCTTCTGTTTCTTAACGCTGTTACGACTGTTTTTACACGACAAGAAAAACATGAGAGATAGCCACAGTGCCGCACATGACGAACAGGTTTTTTTGTTGTAATTGAGGAAGACTGCGTTCAAACGACATCCTAAGCTGGATTAAACGGATTAGATTAAAGTCGTGTTGACATTAACTAATAATTTGCCGTTGTGTGGACTTTAACAGTGTAAGTTTTCAAATTTATCGGATGTAAAAAACATCAAAAGTACAAAACTGTGAAAGGTGATTTTTCATTATATAATCGTATATACTGTAATATCATTATTGTGCTGTAATGATCGTAACTATCTTGTGATCTTGCTTGTGTCTACTTTTCCGCGACGATGACTACGATTAGTATCAACCTTTGCCTTGTCTCAATATTAATCCTGGATAAACATCAACCATTATTGAGTAAGATTAAATTCAATTAAATCAATGTTCAACTATACCCAATATACAATTGGAAAAGTTAAAAAATAAAAGAAAAATACGAAACAACAACTAAGTGTAAGGCTTCACTTGGGAGACCCTCCCTTACTCCTATATTCACACTTCACTTACTTTTTCATATTACACATTTGTGAATTTACGCTCAATCTAATTTGACACTATATACGTACTTGTCACCTTATCTGTGTGTATACGCTTAGTCAGACCTCGTTGTACAGTAGCAGTCAGGATTTTTATGCAGTGTGTGCTGTTTCGCTAGGCCGGTGTGGTCGTGTCTTTATTACGGTGAATGCATCTTATTTCTACCATAGTATTCAGCCAAAATGGCCTGTCTTGCTTTTCATTGCGTTTGCGTCGCTTCTTGGGCTGTTCTGCCGTGTTTCGTCGTGTGTCCCCGGGCAGTATCGGCTTACTGCGCCTTGCCCTGTAGAGTAGGTAAGCCCCATTTCCCGTCGGTGTCCGGCAACCCCGGCTCGTACGGAAGACCCCGCTCATCATACCTGGAAGCCCCGCCGGCGGAGCGGTCGAGGCTACGGGCAAGGGATGACTCTCCCCTAGATAGCCGGTACCCTCTGTTCCTGCTTGGGCCATTCGTAGGTGCGGCAACGTCCCGCCTTACATAAGTATATAATTAATTTAATTTAATTAAGTAGCAAAATATTTTTTCAAATTTTAATTTAATTAAGTAGCAAAATATTTTTTCAAAGCTATTTTTCCTTAGAAACTTAATTGCAAGTAGAAAAAATGGATTTTATGCGCTGCAATGCTTTTCGTTATTTATGTAATGGACGTTTGTACGGTAAAATTCCACTTTGCAACCTTCACTTGTGGGAACTTGGGAGGCGCACAGTGCCCCCATCAATTCCCTAATGGCATACTGTAGTTTATAACTTGTTACAGTGCCCATCTATTTATTGTGACAAATATCAGCAACAGCTACTGAGTTTAATGTCAACAGAAAGGGTGCAAAGTGAGATGGGCAGGTTGCAAAGTGGAATACAATCGTTTGGAATATAGACACTGCAACTCAGTCACGAAACTCTTTAATCAACAAACATTCAAACTAAAGCCTAATTTATCACTTTTCTTGATAGAGTTTGAAGCGGCTCAGCAGGAAATTGGTGCGAATAACCGGATGTAAAATAAATTTGTTCCACACAATAACGGCCGCGTTTAATATTTTATCTGGCATTTGGCATATGACTAGTAATCGAGATTCGAGAAACTCCATAAATTTTCAGGAACCAAAGTTTCGTGGTTTGATTGTGCATTGAGTTTCTATTTAAATCACGCAAACAAAGTATACATTAATGGCTCCTTTGGATCAAACATATTGCTAATTTTGACCAAAGCAACACAAAAGCAAAAGCAAAAATCTGAGATCAGTAGACTAGAAAGTACAAAACCGACTTGCGTCTCGGACTCGGCATTCTGGGGTGTCTTAAAGTTTTGATAGTTATACATTTACCAGCGAGCCTGGGCCCAATTTTTCGAAGCGAAATGTTCGTCATCTAAAATGTTCGTCATCGAAAATGTTCGTCATCGAAAATGTTCGTCATCGAAAATGTTCGTCATCGAAATTGTTCGTCATGGGGAGCAAGGCGGTTCCTACAAGAAGCATACTTGGCTGAATAGCACAAGCATATATGCGGGTCTCCCTGTTAAATTGGGGGTCCTCAATTCTTTGTAACCTATATTCGTTTTCTTGTGCTTCATGCACTTTAATCGTATTTCTAAGCTGTATTGTTGACTGTTAACATTTCAAAAGACTTTTTCATAAACCCATAATACATAAATAAACTGTTTAAGATTTTTTAATTTTACGTGTAAATCACCACACTCATGTTTTATTTATTTGTATAATATGTGATGCAATGTACTTTTAAATGTGTATGAATTTACAATTTATATGTCTCACACTCTTTCACTCTACCGTCCTCATAGACTAAGATAAATCACAAAAATTTAAACTTTGTGTCACTTCTGCTTTCACATGCCTAGAAAGTAACTTCTAGATATTATTGTCTTACATGTCCAAGGTCTCTTCCGCGTTTACGTCTACGTGATAAAATGTATATAAGTTCTGCATATGTACTAGATAAAGTTTTCTTGTGTGCAAAAAAAAACTGCTCCACTGCAAAGATTCTTACCTAAACTTCACTTCCCTTCTATTAATTTGCTGTCCTAACTGCATTAATCATTTTCAACTGAAATTTTCATTAACCACAGAGGACCTTCAATGAGCCAATGGCCGCCACTAACAGTTTAAAGAATTACTTATAGTAGACTAGTATAAGTAATATTATTGATAAAATAATTGACACATTCTGAGAGCTTATGCTTAGCTCAAACTTGATTCGGTTATAACAGAAATTTATCTGGCACGTCCCTAAGAACTAAACAAACGGTGAGTACTGAGACTACGACAAAAGAAGACACTCGTGATTTTCGAGTAAGTTTTGAATGCTTTATTATATAAAAGAATGCTACACAAACACAAAACGTTTGGGATTCCCCTGAGTTCAGTTGCTTGCGCCAAGGCCAAAAGGCTTGCGAGGAGAGCCCCAGTCACAAGATAGCCCAAGCTCACACTCATGCAACAATCAGCCAAGCCTAATCAGAAACATAAAAAGGGGGCTAACAATAGGAATGTAACCTGTCCTAGTATAATGGGACATCGGAATTTTGTGACTGGGGTAGGCGACACGGGACCGCCAGTAAAACCAGGCCTCCTGCTCCTCCCGCGTGAACCTCGGATTACTTGGTGGCCCCCCACAGCCAGGCGAACATACACATATACACATAATTTTGTAAAGAAGCAACGCCTACTGGCAAGCCACGGGTAATCCTCTTGGCCTTCTCAGGCTGAGGACAGCTTGAGTCGTTTCCGAGCGAAACGGCAGCTGTGAGGGCGGTAAAAAAAAAATTGTTCGTCATCGAAAATGTTCGCCATCGAAAGTTCGTCATCGAAAATGTTCGTTTTTGAAAATTATTTCGATAACGAGCTTTGGTCTTTTAGAACATTATTGTGTTAGAGCAAACAACCCATTGTGACCATTCCGGTTGCTTCCCATATACACTGTCCGAATCTCACCTCGTCGGCATCTTAGTACTTGGGTTGTGAAGGTTCGATCTTATCTTTGAAACGCTTCTTGTACTCTCTGCTCAGATATTTTCGGTCTTCGTTGCTCAGCCTTTTTGCAAACAAGACGTCTCGTACTATCATCCAGCACTTACCTAGCCAATTTGTTCCTGGGAACGTGCTAATAAAATCAAACACTGGACTGTCTCGAATGATTCCTACGCTCCAGCGTTTGTCGTTTCTATTTGCACTAACAAGTAAGTCTACACCTGAGTTCTGCAAGAAAGCTTTGACTTCCACTAACTGCTGTGCACGTGCCAAACAAATTGCATACATAGTTCGAAAAGCCATTGCTTTGTACCATAATGTAGCTCTCACATTATTACTGGCTAACAGTGTGGATGCCATAGGTTTCATTTGTGTGGATGACGTGGTACATGCTAACTGTTCTGCTACATCATATAGTCCATACCCTTCTAGTGCATTTAGATAATAATAGGCCTGCTCAGCTGTGAAAAATTGCAAGTCTTTGTGCACAAATGGGATTACAGATTCCCCTAACTTTGCAATGTATTGGTTAGATATCGGGTAGGCACTTTTCGCAAATGGCAAAATTTTCGGGTGTCTGTGTTTTTGTTTTCTGGCATATTTCACTTTGGTCATCAAGATTTCTTGCAGAACATCAGCGTAGTGTAGCATCATCGTCGATTGTGTGACTAGAATTCCCAGTTTATCGTGTGGTGGTAACTCCATTAACTCTGGAACCTGATGTAATTTTGGCAGTGTGATAGAGAGTGCCGCTACAAATGCATTGTCTGTATTCCAACTACGCCCCTCTAACAACATCGGATAATATGCGAGCTGACCCTGCCTAGTGTACAATGATGGAACATACACTTTGACCACTTTATCACTGGGTGGATCTATCACCGGTCGTTCAAACTCATCTTTCAGCTTGTGTGTTTCGTCATGTTGTGTGTCAGTTACGTCAATTTCAATCCGCGCTGCAAACTTTTTGAAGATCTTTTGTTTGAGCCATTTTGCCATGTGTATGGGCGTTCCCAAAACTTGTGTGATTCGCTCATCTGTTTCAGCCCATTGTTGGATTAGCTCCTCCATGTACTCGCTGATTGGGTGTATTGGGTTTGCCTCTTTAATGGCACTCGATATTGGCCGTTGCAGTACTTTCCATCGTGAAGACGACCAACACTTGACCAACACTCGTGTGTGACTTACCTTTGCTAATTGTTTGATAACCTCCGGTGGGTGTGTATCCATATCTTTCCATTTTGGTCGATGTGTATTTGGTTCCTTATCACTAGGCACTATCGGTGCCTGCACTTGTAGTTGCTCGAATTTGTGTGTTGGGGCTATTTCCGACCTCACAGTCTCTGATTCCCGTTCCTGTTCCTCGTGTGCCGGGCTAACACTTTGAGATATCACAGCATAATTCACTGGGTCGACATTTTGTAACCACAGCCCAATATTGGCATTATTAATTTGTTGGATTGTTGCTGGTAGACTCTTTGTTATGGGCTCCCCCGTGACTTCTGGGGTTGCGTGTGGCCTGTGTGCTACTGTTTTATGTTGGATCCGACTCTCAGACTCTTGAATTTCTTCTCTTTCTTCTTGCCGTTGTTGTTTCCGCAAGGGGTAACAGGGGTACGCTTAGCTTTAGCTTTTGGGTGTAACAGGGGTACGCCTGGCGCCATATGTTCCAACTTGGGTGGTGTGTGTTTCATTTCTACTTTAAATGCCGTTTGGGCTACCGCTGGATGTGAGTGTTCCACCACTTTTTGTTCCAAGATCTTTTGAAAGACAAAAGGATCAGGGTGTGCCACCCTTACCAGCTCTGATAGCAACTGGCATGCAAACCAAACATCAGTGACCGCACCTTTCAAACTGGCTACCGTTGGAATTGGTGTGTGTATAAGTTGCCATGGTGTAACTATATTTTTTGCATCAAACATCTGCAAAAACCATTCTTTGCTTTCGTTTTCTCGGCAATTTCGCCGTGGCTGCCCGGGTTTAACCGGTATCGGTTGGAGGTTCTTTTGTGGTGCGAATTTATACTCAATATAATTCCATACTTGCCCAAATGCGACCACCGACGTTGTGGTATCCATGCCATACGCTCTAGTTATACGAGTGACATCACCCTCTGCGGAAAACGTAATCAAATCGTAGGTTGGGACTGAAGAACCATTGCCATCATCTGCCTGACTTTTTGGAAATCTTGTGTCACAAAATAGATATACATAGGTAGAATTACGAATATTTCACCTTTTTCGTACCCCTTTTTACGGATTGCTGGGAATGCTAACTGAACCATCGCTATGCTCGCTTCCGGTGAAGTTCCCATGCAATGGGTGCTACACTCTTTCAGACTAAGAGCTGTGAACGGACAATTTTCAAGTCTAAATCGGAATCTTTCTTCCATTTTTAGCCATCGTTCTACTGTATGAATTATTCGTAATTCTGTTTTGGTCGGATCGAACGGAAATTTGGAGTTCTGTCCGGACATAAGACTATTGATTGCAGTTTGCACCCTGACCTTTTCTACATCGGTTGCAATTGTATAATGCAGTATCGGCTGTGACTCTGGTACTTCGTGTTTTACTTGTACTGTTTGACCTTTCTCACATTTCTTGCTACTAGTGGCAGCTTGTTTTTCCATCGTTCGTACCTATGCGCGTATTTTGCGTAATAGAATTTGAAACTATCTACCGATGGTATAACGATGTGTGAAAGTACAAACTGGTTAAAACTTAAAACACTGAACAGTCACATGCAACTTATTAATCGTGCAATTTTTCATGCGTTTGGTGTTATTAAACTACTCTGATATGGTGAAAGGTGCTCCTGAATTTTGTCTCCGCTGTTTCGTTCTTGCTCCTCCGTCACTCCATGGCCGCTCCGAGTCTTTGAATTTACATTGAATAATATAATTTAAGATGGCATAATAACTTTCTGCAACAGTATACAAATAATTGTTAGTATTGATGTGGATGTGTACGAGTACAAGTACAGTGCGACACACAACCCTATACTCTTTTTGTACTTTTATGTATTTAAGCCATGATTGTGTTGGCTCGATTTTGGTCAGACGACGCGTGATGACACAACGGTGTTTTTATTAGTGATACCAACAGTACAAGCAATATGTGTGCAGACAATAAATAGTACACATAGACTGAATTTAGCTGATAGAATTTTTATATTCAAAAAGAAAACATTTTAAGCTACTGTCTATCATTTCTTCGTCTTTTTGTTTGAAAACTATACTCCCCAAATTTTGAAAATAAAAGATAACAACTATGAAACAATTGGTGCCATTATAATTATTAAATTAATTATGAAAATATGCCCAAAATAGATTTTCAACACTCTGAATTCTCAACTAATACCCAATTTCTAATATATTATTAGTATAGTTAGTAGTCCTAAAGTATATATTAGTCTACACTGTGTGTGCTTTATCTTCTGTCGTTATGGACATGGTCAAGTGTTGGGGTAATAACGGCGACCAATTTGATATTTTGTCTGCCTCCAATTTGACTACTCTTTGCGCACATGCAATCACGAAGCCGTATCGCTGTAGGAAATCAAATCCTAGGATCAAATCCCGTGTGCAGTTCGGAATGATGGAAAATGGCCATTTACATTGGTGTCCCTCAAACTCAACTGGAAGCTCCACATCCCCTTCAAAATATTTTGCTGACATGTTAGCTGATGTAGCTGCCTGGACTCGAGGGGTAGTCACGTATAGCTGACTAACTTTCTGCAAACTCATGAACAGACGTTTTGTCACTAGTGACATTGAGGCTCCAGTGACAATCAGTGCTGGGACTGTTTTGCCCAAAATTTGCACACTCACTATTGGGATATTAATACTGATGATGTCTTGCATGTGTGAGACTGGGCCATTTTCCATTTTCACTTGCACAAATGATTTCAATGTTTCCAGCGATTGTTCTAGTTCGCGGACACGATCATTCAGTGATTGCATGCGTTTTTGCGTATGAGTCCTGTAAATTGTCGCTCGATTTACCTTTCCCTTGGGTATCACTATTGATTTCGTCTTTTTGTTTTTCTTTCGAGGTCGTTTGGGTTGAGTGTTTGTCCCTACCTCAATCACATCAGTCCAGGTCTCCGTATCAGTAGTCTGTGATTCTGAGTCGCTATAGTTATTTCGAGACTGTCCCTGCTGTTGTGTCTTAGTGTGACTATCCGGGTTCAAAAGCGACTGTTCGGAATCAACCATGTCCTCTTTTGACTTTTGATTTTTAAGCACATTGCTTGTATCAGTCTCGTCACAGTCGGGTGGTGTTATCAGTATTATTGGTGGTGACACTGCACATGTGTGAGTAGAGACGGTGTATGGGGCATGTGACACTTCAGCCTTAAACAGCATTAGATATACTGTGTGCACCTCTGCCGTTTGACAACTAGCTACCTTCGTTGAGATTCCACGTGTAGGCACATGATGTGTGTGTTCAGGTTCACTAATTCGTTGGTCAGTGTCCAATTGCATCTCCATATCTAGCATCGCGTGCTTGGGGCTAGTGTGCTGCATAGCTGTCCACTCATGTGTCACCATGTTCACTTCCTGTGTATCCCCTACTGGTGTAGCCTGTTCCGTCCCTGTGTTATTTTCAGATTGTGCTGCTGTATGTAACGGTGGTGCACTGCCATAGGGTATATACTGTGGGTAGACGTACTGTGGTGGATATAGCACAGGTTGTGGCTGCCACTGCGGTGGTGCGTGCATGATAGGATTGCTATTGTGTTGTACATAGTGAATTTGTTCACGTGCATAGTTGTTATAGCTGCGTGGACTCATGTTGTTGTTATGTGATGCATACTGTGTATTATCGTTAAACCGTTGTTGTGTGCTATTGGGTGAGTAGCTACGGTAGTTCCGTGGATAATTTCCATAACGGTTATCATTGTTTCTCCATCTACCTAGTCTACTCATGTTGGCAGGTGGTTGGCGTCGGTTATCAAAGAAGGAGGTGCGGTTCATTCCTTGCCGTGGGCTACGGCATTCTCGAGTTAAATGCCCGCGTCTGTTGCAGTTACTACATCGCGGAATTTCACGTTCTTGGTAGCCAAACCCACGTCTGCCAAAATATGCACTTGAGCGAGCTGGAGAGTAGCTCCGTTGTCTCTCGTTGCTAAAGTGCTCCCCACCTCGCACTTGCCGTTCATTTGTGCTATTGTTTCGAATTTCCAATTTCAATTCTTGGATGGCTTGCAGTAACTTTGACTCAACACTAGACTCGTTTTGCTGTCTTGGTGTGAAAGATGTTCGAGAAATTGGGGGACGTGTCTGTCGATTGAATTGTGTTGGTGTGTGTTCAGGTCTGCCTCTTTGACCATTCTGGTCTGTGCTCACCGATTGAACCCATGCAGGAGACGAACAACCTATTGGGAAGAGTAGATCTAGGAGATTCACGACCTTGGTCAAGGGAGGCGAGCCTTCGCAATATATAGGCGCAAGTACCTTTTGTACTTCTGGAATCACACCACTGAAAATTTGTTGCGCGACATTTGCGTCTCGCTCGTCTCCGTCAACCCAGATCTCCTGTGCCAATGTTTGAAGTTCCCTCAGGTAGTCCCGTACGGGCTCACCTGCCCGCTGCCGTCGGTCCATGAACTGACGGTGATAGTCATTTTTGGTCATTTTTCGGGACCCGAAAATTTTGGTTTGTCCCCTGGGGAAATTTTGAGGCATAGAGACTAACTCGGCCTCCCAATTTGAAACACAAAATTCTGCCCCAATGTTCCTCTGGGACCATAGCCATTTGCAGTCGCATGGTGAGGCTTTGAAGCCATTCTTGCAGAGTCAATTTTGTGATGTCATGATCAAAAACAGGCAAGTCCGCAACAAATTTTAGCATCCCCTGTAATTTCTGGGGGTCGTAGGCTGGGGGTTGGGGTTGTTGTGTCCCCATTGGATTCCCACCAAAATTGCTCGGGTTTATATACCCCGGCATCGGGCCAAAATTTGTGATTTTAGACGTTGAAAAGCACTGATTCTGCTCTCCGTGCAGCCCCGTTTTGTTCCCCAAATGAAAGATGTTTTGCGCGATTTGCGGGCACTGCTCCATTCCCAAATTTGTGGGTGCAGATGCATATTGTGTGCACACTGTAGGGAATTGTGACATTCGTGTTTGATTATGTGTTGTGGGGTTCCACTGATACTGGGGCTCAGGTTGAATGATGTGTGCTTGCTGCTGTGCCTCAGGGTTGCTTGCTTCTTTCACCTGGTTGACTGCAAAAATTGGCTGAGTGTATGTGTTTGTAGTGTTTGTGCGTGTGTATAGAAACATTGGTTCAGTTGGCAACTCGGACGGTTCACTCAATAATTTTGGTGGACAAAAGTTTGGGTATTTAGGCGTAGTAGCCGAAAAATCGGGAAATTTTGGCGTAGTCGCCGGCATAAGTGACTGTTGGACATTGTGCGAGGTGGCTTGCACTGGGAAATTTGGTGCACCGAGCCGCGAGCTCAGTGTACTAGTTCCGTTTTCGAACCCCATTGTCGTTACCACTATTTGTTGGCCTTCAGCCAACACATGTGTCACACCCTGGGGGGAGGCACGATCTGTGATTGCAGCCCGTGCTTCGTCCCCGGTTTCATCCATTGCATGTGTGTGTTGTGTGTGACCCTGAACCCGCGCCACTGCGCCTATTTCGGCTTGTGGATCTGGCTGGCGTGGCATGTGTAGGTGTGCGGCTGCTCCTTGGAGGGTGGCAGACTCCAGCTGTTGTGCGAGACTGGCGGCTTGTTTGGCTGCCCGCTTCAGCTCCAGCTTGCGCTTTTGCTCGCGTGTCAGTCTGCGGTGGTATTCCTCGTCGGAGGAGCAATCTGCAAAAGTTACATGGCCGGCGCAAGCGCCCCGGCCTGTTAAATCCCTACCTTCTATAGCGCCTACACTCGTGTCTTCAGTATCCTGTGGCACGTTCAGAGTGACTTGGCCAATGGCCGACTGTTCGGGGTGGGGTGGGTCGACTCGTTTGGTCGACGAGTTTAGATCCGTATTTTCTGAATTGGGTCGAACTGGTGTGCGTGGGATTCGTGCACCACCTGAGGTATTCATTATGTTCAAAAAAAATTCAAAAATTTACAATATATACAATAAAATGCTTAAAATGGCAAATTTTCAGCTTCGATCTTTTCACCGGTTATACGGTCCAAAAATAAGTCTTGCTCCGAATCAAGGTAAATTCCGTAGATTTAATATATTAGCTTGCAATTGAAACCGTTTTCAAAAACTGATCAGAAAAATTTTAGCCGAAATTGCAATTTTAGGATATACTGCAAAAATGCTGAAAATCAGACCAAATTTGTCGAAAAATGTAAATTTTTGACCAAAAACGTGAAAATTTTGGTCAGACAAAAATTTTCCTAAGTTCGGGGTAACACTAGTGACTTATTTTTACCTTGTCCCGGTGAAAATTTTGTAGCTGGAAAAATTCGACTCTTGACCCCTTTGATTTCAAAGTTTCAGACTCAGACGTCAAGGCTACAAGGGACAACAAAATATTAAAAATAACAAAAATTTCACAAATCGATATCAAAACTAACGATACCTCAGACGTTGCACGCTACGTTTATAATTGTGTGACAGTGTGGAGGCTTGACTGGTGGGTCCGGTCAATGTCGGTGGTTACTTGAAAGTTGCTGGCTGGGGGCCATTATCCTTGGGGCACTGGTTTCCGAGAGTTTCTGCAAAATATAATCTGAAAAAAACACTAAAAGTATACACAGTACGACTATAATTGAGTAATTTCAAAAGATCAAAATACTAGATAAAAATCAATATTCAGAATCAATAGTCAATTTCATTATATAGCCGCAAATATTAAGTATATCTTCAACACTCTAATTTCAACCAATTCAAAATGTACTAGTCAAATCACAATTTTTACCCACAAAATTAAATACTCATCGGCAATAATACGCCAAACTAATGCAATACTAATTCAATATAAAAAATCAACGAAAAAGAACACAAAAAAATAAACTTGACCGAGACCGAGAGGCTGAATCCTAGCGGACCAGTGTATATAATCTGAAATACTTAAAAATAACGCACAACAGAAAATTACACAATATATATTCGTCTTATTCTAATAGAAATTGCAAGGAAAGCATAAAAATAACTGATATGTAGAAATTATAAACGTATCTTAATAATATAGATTGAAAAACTAAAGATATTTATGCAGAAGTTTCGTATTTTCAACAATTTCTAGACAAAGGCTATTCAGCCTATATTTTGCTGAAAATGGGAAATTTTTCCAGAAAAATGGACTAAAGCAGGGGGTAGGGTGTATTTAATAATAGAGTAGGGTGGAGTTACCAAAAATTGCAATTCAAAACGAAAACTCCAAAAATTCAAAAATTATATACGTACGTGTTGCTCAAAATAGTGTCCTCCAACAGTGTAACTTGAAATGTTTTTCAAGAAAAATCAGACTAAAATCGATCAAAAATTTTACGGAAGTTGTGTTTTCTAGGGTTTTCACTACCGTAATATCCGATTCTGGCACTAGAATTTACTTTTAGTCGCTAAATTTTGCAGCAGACCCCACTTGGAAAATCACAGTTCAGGCTTAGGCTTAGGGGGGAGAAGAAATCCGTCTAAAAAATCAAAATTCCGGGGCTAGGAGCGGTCAAAACTTGCTCCCCTTCTTACACTCTACTCCCCTGACAAAATTCTGTAAAAGATCCGTTAAAATCTACAAAAATCAAATAACACTAAAAAAATATAAAATAAACAAACTTACAGTTCCACTGTGTATTCCACTGAAATTTTCCCAAATTTTCGCAGAAAAATCAATATTTATACTTGTACAGCGGGGGGTGTGATATTTGTGCAATTGGTTCCACTCACCGGGTTGTTAACCGGCTACAAACACAAAATTCAGTAAATTTTAAGCAAAAATTTTGAAATTTGGGCACACGTCGAGGCGTCTTAGGTGCTTCAAAGCCTGGTTCACGGTCGCCACTTTGTTATACTGCGGCCCCCGGTCTTACGTCATCCGCGTGAGCTGGCGGGCTAGTCTCAAGAGTCGTGACCGGTGCCTATCTGTGCCGGAAGGAGCGCAGTAAAACAACTTGACGCTAGAGCGTCGAACTACAAGTCTAGAACTCGCTCACTAACAGGTTCGGGAGCACTCTAAGTAATACCCCTACGGGCCCTAGTAACGCAAACGCAAAACCAAACGTTAGACCAGTACACGCGAACACAGAACTAAAACTAAGGCTTTATTGAAGAGCCACAAATTGTAATTTACACAATGGAACCAATTTCACAATAGGACCATAACAGACTATTAAAAACAATTGGAATACAATAAGGTTACGGTACTAACCCTGAGACATCGGTATTGCAAATCGTAACTATTTCATATAAAAACTATAACTTTGCCCCCCGAGATTGAACCCACGACCGACTCTCAATTTCCCCTCAAGCCAACCAACTAGCTTGCATTGCACTCTTTTCTGCACCAATTCAAACTTAGCATTTTGGACTTAAACTAGGTTTCCCCTTTTAGAACAGATCTCGAAACATAACTAGAATATAATTAAACTACGTTTTAGATTGAATTTAGGTTCTTAAAATATCACTGAAATACGTGCGATTCAGGCTCAATTGCGCACTCGTTACTATGGCAACTAAACATGAATATCGACTCAATGCCAAATGGACAACAAAATGGCTAGGTCAAAAAGGGTGGGACCCTGTATATACAACAGAGGAACCAGAGTTGGACACGGGGCGTGGTCGGGGTGCCCCGGGGAGCGGGGCGGGGTGGGTTGGGGCAGAGGTCTTGCCCATGCTAAGATTTAGGATTTTGTACTGTACCAACTTACTTTTTGAATTTGTCGTGTTTTTTGTGCTACTCAAGCAGTGAAAAATTCTAGCTATATTTTGACCGATTTCTAAGCCGGTTTCTAAATTTCTAATGTCCGCTTACATGGCAAAATTGCGATTAGTTAATAAGGCTAGTTAATATGTAATAATAATAATATAGGCACATTAGTTAATAAGAGCTTCAGTATTTCATGGTTGAGGTCTAAGTATAAGCTGTCATGTACTTCAGTGCGAAAGTGTTGTTTCTTATTTTTGAAAAAAATCTTCCCCTTTTGAAAAATTCCACTAGCGACCTTGGCTACCGATGTTCAACCTAGTTTTGAAAATAATAATCTGCCCTTCTTATCGTACTAGATAGAATTTAATGAGTGAAATATTAATTGAACGACTTACGAAAAAATTTTCTGTTAAAAAAACTACTATTGTCCCAGTTGGCAACGAAAATCTGCGGGGTGACCCGCCCCGCGTCCAACTCTGAGAGGAACGTGAAATAATGCTCATACTCCATTGGATTAACTGCGTGTCGTTGAAAATAACTTGAACGGTATATAAATCTCATTTGCTAATCAAAGCAAAAATGAAATTAAAATAGCCCAGAACCGGATTCGATCCGTGATTGCTCGAGTGAAAAGCAAAAAGTCTGCCATCTAAACTACCAAGTCACCGAAATGACGTTTTTCAACGCAAAAACGCTCAAAAACACAATAAATTCAATTGCGCAAACCACAAACAAACCACACAAACCAGCAATTTTTTCACTAGTCGGCCTGTAAATTGGCTGTTCTTGGTGTCGCATGTAATTGCCTCATTTTGATTGGCTGACGCCCGCTAGACTGTTTCAGAACAGTCCAAAAGCTGCATGAGTGCAACGTGCAAGTACTTATTATTTAATTAATCGCAGTTTAAGGACAGTATTATTAGAACACTTCGCAAATACAATCATTAATAAAGCGAATGACGAACCATAAGAGCTTATTGGACACAGAAACAGTCCTTAAACGCGAGCATACACCAGCTTTAACATAAATTTTGTTTTAGAACGGTACAATATAGCTATTACAACTTTTTAAACTAGTGTAGGATGTATTTTTTTAAAAAATAAAAGCTCAAAAAATTTCAAAAATTACATGGCTAAAAAGCGCAATTTCTGAGCTTTCGAATGACGTATTACACATGCAAAACGCTAAAACTAGTCAAAAGTTATAGACTTAAACTCGTAAGCAACACAGAGTCTTAATAGCCGAGGTTAATTTAGAAATGCAATCGGACTTGATTAAGTCGGACTTAATTGAGTCGGACTTAATTAAGTCTGCATTCCAAAAATACTGGACTTGAGTGGACTTAATTAAGCCCGCTGCAAATTTAAGTCCACTTAAGGTGGTAGTTGCGTTTTCGAGGTTTTTGTGATTTCTATGTAAACTTTGCGCCACCAGTACTCAAGTTATAAGTGACGCCTGAGCATGAATTTTTGGGACAGCACTGTAAAGGTCAAAATCCCCAGGCATGTCTCTCACTTTTTAGAAATTTCACCTGTGGACGTTTTTAGAAGGTTTTAATTACAAGAAAATATCTTAAATTTTCGGTGCGTTTGCTTTTCAGCTATTTTCTCAGTAAATTGACTAGTTATTAAAAAAGTGGGGGACATGCCTGGGGATTTTAAACATGTCAAAAACCTTACCAACTTTCAGCCCCAACAGGTAATCGTATGATTCAGAGCTGTGGCGCAAACTTTTTGTAAAAAATTGTAATATTTTGGAAAGGACCTTTCTTTAGTCGCTTATACTGGAAACAAAATCACAGGTTAAATTTCAATGCATGGCATACATTTAGGAAATATATTGTTCTACCTAATGCAAAAGACCGCTTGTGATTTGAACTTGTAAACGCTGAGCTACGGCTTTGCAAAAAAACACCTAAAAACGCAATTCCCCCCTTAAGTCCGACTTAACTGGACTTAAACTTGCAGCGGACTTAATTAAGTCCACTTAAATCCGGTCTTTTTGGAATGCGTTTAAGTCCACTTAAGTCCGCTGGTTTAAGTCCAGTTAAGTCAAGTCCAGTTAAGTCCATTTTAGAAAAAGGCCCTAAGATTTAGCAATTGTAGTAACTTCAACCACCACTTCAATTACAACAATTCGTAAACGAACATATCGACAATTGAAATGAGTTTATGGATTGTGAATAGGTTTTTCAAAACTCTTTTTCCTCGTGTTTTTGGCTGTATTTCAAACTGTACGCTTCACCAAAGCTGAAACTTGGCAAAAATAGTTATTTTAAGCTGATCTTTAAACTGTAGAAAAAATGCATTTCAATATTTCACTGAACAAGTTTTACAGACATGCAAAGTTGACTGCTTTCGCGACACTACCCGCGTAATGCAATATTGCAGGTGAAAGTGACTGCAGCTGCTGGAAGGAAGAACACGCGGATGCTTGCCAACGTGTCATCAAACGAACAACACAGAAAGACTTTCCTTGCCTGACTTGGCGATACGCTGGAAGAGAAAAGTGGGCAAACCTGACTGCAAATATATGCAGCGGTGCTGGTCAGGATGATCGGAGACCTTGGTGTTATACCTCGTGCCCGTGGGCATTCGGTAAACAATGGGATTTCTGCCAGCCATGGTGCAGTGACGGACATGGTAATTCTGAAACAGTAAAACCAAACTTACATAGGTCTTTTTAGGTCACCAGTCCTGTTCATTTTATGAGTCGAAAATTTATTACGTAACTAATTGCAGCGGCGCAACCAATCATTTTAGCAGTTTTTTACAGTTCTAACAATTGTTTGTCAAACATTTAAGCTAATACAATTGAAAAAGGAGGCCTCATCGACAGAGACTTATCTTGTTCAAAATGTGCCAAGTGGAGCTCACGTGAAATTTCACAGCTGTAGTAGCTATAAAGTTCGTAAAATTTTACTCTTGCTATTGTTCTAACACTGGCTAACAAAATTGTCGGTCGGCGATTTAAATTGCAGTTTAGAGAACAAATATCTATCAATCTAATAGAATTATAACTTCTTTTAATTTATTATCAGTTAATGTTTAGATAGTTCGTCAAAGGTTGTTGAAGAGAAGAAAACGATTAGATTTGCAGGTAAGGAACGCATGATGGCGCCTTCGAAAAGCGGTTACTACTATTTGCGCTATTTGCGCTCAGAGTAGTGCTATTAATAGTATTTGCGATAAAACTGCTACCGAAGTTGTTATATGTGCTATATGAGCGCGAGCGACCGGGGGATTGAGGGGTACGGAGGGACCGACAGCGACTGAGCCGGGCGCACGGCGACACGGGGGGGTAAGACACTCGGGCAGACGGATGGATCGAGCGTATTAACGCGCGGCGGACACGGGGGGCGCGTACGAGCACACACGGGGGGAAGCCGGACGGCTGAGGGGACACTGGCGTACAGTTGCGCGGAAAAGCGCGGTGGCAAAATTAACTAAGGCCTTGAATGAGGCGCTAAAAAGAAAGGCAAAGTCACGGGCGCAAATCGCGCTGAAACAGTTAATAATGGACTAAGCTGGGCCATCTCGCTCTGGTCAATAAAACACTGAGTTAGGTTGGCGGGTATTATTTACTGGAACTTACAGTCAGGCCATAAACAGGCAAGGGCAATAACGGCAGAGCAGGCGGACTGAAAAGAAAGAGAGCAGGGGAGATACGGCCTTACTTGACCAAAGCTAACCAACCGACTGACTTAGCTACCTTACTTTTTCGGCTTTTTTCTTCGATTCCTTTGTCGGAATCTGCGAATCCCGAAATCAGCCAGTCAGATTTGGCCATTCTTAGGCCCGCCTACCTATAAATTTTAGTTGATCCTACTTAAGTTGGGGAGTCGAGGTCAGCTGGCCCTCACAGCTTGGTAAACAGTCTTAACGGGCGAAAATACGTCCTCTCAAGGACCCTCGGTTTCTGGTCGGCCCAGGTACCGTAAATCGTGGGCAAAACTTTCACTGACCGACCAGGTAAGATAAACACTTGATGCTACTGAATGACCAAACTCAGAAAAACAAGTTAAGGGAGAAGGAGGAGGGAAACGGAGAGATTGGAAAAATTACAAAAAACCGTTACTAAAAACTTCATAACTTATTACTATTATTACGTACTGATGTTAATTATAATTACGTATGCCTCATTAAACTCAAGACTTAATTGCCACAGTTAATTATTATGTATTATGGGCTGCAGACCCATTCAAAACTGCATTATTACTAAACTACCGTAATCCGTCAATTAAAATTGCAGTTTTCAACTACAATTTTAGGCTCTCTTTTTACCCGACATACAAGCACATACGTTCACAAAAACAGTTCAAAAAAGAGTTCATAGCGTCTTGCTAAAAACACTGATTAAAAGCATACCAAACATGACTATAGTATCTGTACAGATTTTCAATTAATAATGTATTATAATTACGTTACAACTCGGTCGTCTTTCAGCTCAAACTCGTTAATTACTGCTTTTCTGCTCTCAGCTAGCTCGCCAATATCTGGGCTAATGTTTTGGCTTAGCCCAGCTATTATTTACAAACAACTATGCGACTAGCTTCTATACTATCAGGGGGACACAAAAATTACTGCTTAAATCTCGTTAATTACTCGCTAATTATGTATGACCCTCAGACAATACGGACATAGAACAATACCAATAATTACTATAAATACATGAGTAATAATTATGACAAACGGCTTCAATTATAAACAGGGAGCGCAAGGGAAAGGGGACGGATACTGGTCAGGGACATTATTACGTAATATTTCTACTTCCATCTGTACTAAATTCGGACTATGCTTCAGGGGTGACCTTAGGGCTTATTCAACTGACGATTAACTAAATCAGGCGCTCTCGCAATAACACAGGACGGACATTGGAGTTGTGGGAAATATGCAAAACGGGGATTCCGCCGAGAGTGTGGCCTCATTCTGCGCCACGTAAAAACGCTAAACTACGTACTCAAACCAAACAGTAGCTCACTTCTTGCAGCTACAACCGAAATCGGACACAACCTGTATCGATCAGGGGGCTCGTTAACCCTGTTTTATTACATTAGTATACTAATGATCTGTATTTTGCGGATCTGAATAGTATTACCTCGAATAAAGCCAATGTCTTGAATGAAGCCTCTGACTCAAATAAGCCCCCGTCTTGAATAAAGCCCCCGTTTGGACCTTCACGAAACAATAAAGCCCCCGTGGCTTTATTCGAGGAAATACGGTATACACTTTGACCAGCATAATTTGTTGTTTTTAGGCGCACAAATCTTTACGCCCTCAGGCTGCACCGATTCACAGCACAAGTGCTACAAAGAGTACGACAGAAAATGCTTATCGACAAACGTGTATCGGGGTAATCGCGATGAGACAATAGACGGCAAACCTTGTATAATTTGGGGCGTTGCCCCCAAAGAAAGTGGCATAAATAAGCCGTTGGGTTATCACAGGCACTGTCGTAATCCTTCAAACTTAATGCGCGGACCTTGGTGTTACTACGGATGCAACGACGAAAACAAGAAAGAATGCTTTCCCCCGTGTCCCGAACGTAAGCAAAGCTGTTTGAAACAAGCACTTTTGTTGACGAGCGTATACTTTTTTGAAACGATGACAATCAGTATTATTTTACCGTATTGGTAAAATATAGCGCGGCCAACCCAGAATTTTTAAAAACAGTACAATACAGAATCAATTTCACTTGATACTGTGGTGCTCAAATTGGCAACGGGTCTAAATTATTTGAACCAACTAAACCTGACGCTGATACGACTGACGACGAGAAGTGAAACTGATTTTAAAAACTTGAGCCCGTTTTTGTTACTTCGTAATTTTACTTGTCAGTCTGTACACATCACAAAGTGATTTAATCGGTGTGAAATTTTTTTTACTGAAAACTTGGAACAGCTAGTTGTGCTGCTTTTTCTAACAACGAATTTGTAAAAGTGCTTGGAAAAAAGCAAAATTTAATGTCAAAATCTATGCGTTTTACTACCAAAATATCCTCAGGAATTCACCTGCACACAAACAACCAGCAGATTATAAAATGACCGGCCATGATTAAAGGTAGAAGACACGCTTGCGAACTCTACTTACTCACCAGTCACCAGTTTGCAGTATTAAAATCAGCGGTTCCTTTTGCGAGAATTACTATTACAGCAATCGGTAGTATACGTTCTTCATGCCGCTGCGACGTTCAATGCTATTTACATTCCACATTAAACGTGCCAAGATTATATATAGCCTCTTATATATACGCCAACACACATACAGTTGCAGGTGCGCATAACTGTACAACACACGCGCGCACACACCACACATGGTCAGCCGCTGTGTGTCCAGTGCAGCCTTCAGTTCGATGCACTGAAACTAAGCATGATTTACATGCAATTTTGGTTTCAGTGCATTGACTGAATCAAGTATGCATGGCCGCTGAGGCGGCCGCGCAAAAAATCGTATTCGCTACTTGAATAGTATATATTGCCCAACAAGCCCAGTCTGCGGCAAAACCAATTAAGTTGTATACATATAATAATTAGTACAAGTATAATAAAATTCATTTTCTGGATAGCTTTGAGTGATCACGTTCTATTAGATCTAACTCAATTCATTACTTGTAAGATATTCTGTTATTAGGGCGGCTCTCTGAGTAACTGTCAAAAATTCGAATTGCTTTAATTTTACTTCACTTGCACGAATCACAATGAATAAACGTTTGCAAAGTTTCATATGTCTAGGAGCATTATAGCAAACATTATGACGGGCTCAACATTTCTTTTTTGCTAAATATTACTAATTTTTGAAATTAGAATGACGTAGCTCAACCGTGACATCACCGATTTTGACAATCAGTAGCTTAAATTATAGACAATTACAAATTTCGCCGAGGTGTAACTTTTAGGGTATCTAGTCTTAAGTAGACAGTGGTTGCCAATGAACAGTAACTTATAGTATGAAGTAGGATCATCAGCATCATCATAATCATCATCATCATTATATATATAATGATCTATAAGATGATCTATATTAAATTTTTAAGCCGATCCGATCCGGCGATCCGATCCGGCATCATCTATAATATCGATATATTTACATACTTTCGACTTCAGCTTCAACTTCGAAAACTAAGTAAATATTTCTTTTTACATAAAATTCCTAGTTTTTTTTTGAAATTTTTAAGCGGCTGGGTCAAACTTAGCAGAAGTACCAACTGTTGGCAGCAAAAAATTACTGAAAAATTTTACAAACTGCTGCTTGTTGTATAGGGCATACGCTTATCATTGTAGTCGTTAGTTCGGGGCCAATTCCTTTACCTGATTAAGGAAGGGGGGGCTACCTGTATAAGTGAAACTTTTAGGTACTCCGATTTCTTCAAATTTGCATACAATGTAGCCCCGAAGGCGCATCGCAGATGTAACAAACTGGAACCAATGCGTTTGCCAATTTTTAACTAGAGGTTCCCAAAAATTCAATTTTACGTGTAAATCATAGGCCCAAAAAAAGTTTTTTGTGGCTGCAAAGTGTCCCTTTACTCGAAATTTTTGTTAACCCTGACGAAGCTGATTTTTACACGATTCAATAGCCTAACGTCATATCTCACCCTGTATGATCAATTTTTTAAAATTTTTTCCCATGGCCTGAGCAATGACGCCAAACGTAAAATCAAATTTGGCGGGCCCAAAAAATTGCCATTTTTTCACGTTTCGCCCTCGACTTTAGATTTAAATATACATATCAAAATTCCAGATCAGATAATTTTGCGCTGAGATGTGGGCTACTACTATGCCAAGTTTCAGCCTGATTGGCTTGGTCTGGTTTGGGCTAGAACTGTCCAAGTAATGGCTTCTTTTAACCCTTTTTGGCGTAATTTTACCTATGTAAATAGTATAAACTGACAAACGCACTGTACCAAAAGTGCACCTTCAAGCTTATTTGTTCTTATCTGAGGTAGAGGCGCCTTGGGGGATTAACATATGTAAAAACAAGAGTACATAATAGGATTATCCTATTATGTACTCTTGGTAAAAATAAGCAAAGTTGGAGAACTTTTGATTTTTGACCTGGATAGCTTAGCCTCCCCCCTAAGGCCTAGTTCATAGTAGTCCGGAAGTGTCCGTAGTTGTCCGTGTCCGAGTCCGTGTCCGTTTACGGAAGGTTGTCCGTAACATTTGTCCGTGTCCGTGTCCGTAAGCAGCATTAATTCATACTTCTACGGACACTCTGACTCTACGTGCAGTGCGTATGCATATGAAATAACGCCCACACATTCGGCAGTGTACCAAATGTACCAGAATGCAAGTTTCAAAAAATCAATAAAAACGCTCTAAGCACACTACAATGAAGCTGCTCAGCTGAAATTACTACAAATTTAACATTATTTTACTATGCGCGGAGGAATTTTATGTGCACACACCTTCACGTGACTATAAAGGCTATAATCTGATTGGCTAATCCTTACGGACACGGACAAAAGTTGAACTGAATTCAACTTGACTTCCGGACATCCGGACAGCCTTTACGGACACCCACGAACAAGTTCTTACGGACATCCGTACAACTGTGAATCAAACTACTCTTACGGACACGGACACTGACTCGGACACGGACAGCCCTTACGGACAACTATGAACCGGGCTTTAAGCCTAGTTCATAGTAGTGCGGAACTGTCCGTAGTTGTCCGTGTCCGAGTCCGTGTCCGTGTCCGGAAGCTTGTCCGTAACATTTGTCCGTGTCCGTGTCCGCAGCAGCATTAATTCATACTTCTACGGACACTCTACGGACACTGAGTATGCATAATAAAATAACGCCTACACTTTCTGCAGTGTACCAAGCGTGTAAAAATGCAAGCTTGGAAAAATCAATAAAAACGTTCTCAGCACACTAAAATGAAGCTATAGAGCTGGAATTACGACCAATTTAACAAAATTTTGCAATGCGCGGAGGTATTTTATGTACTCGCACCTACACGTGACTATAAAGGCTATAATCTGATTGGCTAATTCCTTACGGACACGGACAAAAGTTGAACTGAATTCAACTTGTCTTCCGGACATCCGGACAGCCCTTACGGACACTCACGGACAAGTTCTTACGGACATCCGGACAACTGTGAATCAAACTACTCTTACGGACACGGACACGGACTCGGACACGGACAGCCCTTACGGACAACTATGAACCGGGCTTTAAACGGACTGGACTTAATTTAGTCCAAGGTTTTGGAATGGAAAATCGGGTTAAACGGACTAAACGAGTTGAAATAAGACAGCGGCTTAATTTTAGTCTGACCCCAATCCAAAACTACCACTGGACTAAACGGATTTAACATGCACGCTTAACATTTGCGTGCATATTCAAGTCGTTTAGTCCGATTAAAAAGCAGCACGCTAAAAGTTAATAATAATTTTAAAACATAATTTTAAAACACTTTAGACCGATTATAATTAACTCTTTAATACGGTGAAGGAATAAGCCCTCAGTTATATAAGTCACGTTTAAGATATTATCTTGATAATATGTATACTTTCTAACCTCGTGGTTTAGTATGACACCTAATTTTATTCGTATTTTTACCAGATACAACAGCAGCAACAAACACAGCAAAACCAATTAACACAGCTACAGCAGCAACAACGGCAAGACGACAAGGGACAGCAACAACTAAGGCAAAAGGACAAGGAACAGCAACAATTACGGCAAAAGGACAAGAGACAGCAACAACGTCACCATTATATAAAATCATAACACAGCAAAAAGATGGAGCTACTGTTGTTGGTAGGTGTCGTGCTAGCACGGTACGGTAATGTACTGTATTAGCATATAGCTAATGAGTATGAGCATTCAACTGGGTAGTAGACAGTATTTTTGTATAATACTTATCAACATACAATTTCATTGAAGTAGTAAACCGAATGGCTAATTAGTTGTAAGCTTTCTAATAGTTTCATTAGGTCAAATCTTGACATCTTTATCGCCCAGGTGTGTGTGTTGTTTTGGGAATTGTATATGGGGTAGCGTGTATAGTGCAAATAGCGGAGAGGTGTTTTTAGCTGGACACAATAATAGCGCAAATAGAGCAATAGCACGTGGGGATAAAATTTCAGTTTTTTATGTACGCTTACACGCGACCCCTACCCCAGCGGTAGTTGCATTTGTAGGGTCTATGCTTTTTGTTAGGTCAATTTTAGAAAATGCAAGCGTTTAAGGAATCTCGGTTTTATAGCCACTAAATGTTGGGTACAGTTCACACTAGTTAAATTTTCGTCTGCTGGGTGTGTCCATAGTAATGTTCAATTAATTTGTTATGTTATATTTTAGGTACTTGCAATCCAGTGCTGAGCATTGCCCTGATCTGTGTCGTTTCAGCCTATTGTTTGGCCACACCTTAAATTTTTGTCTAGCCCTTACGCAAATAAAAAACGCATAACTTTTTGTCAAGTTCGTATTAATGACATTTAAAGATAAATATAAAAAGCTGGTTCAGTTGCTTGATTGTGCTTTAAAAACTATTTTTCTAAATTTGATTTAAGGTCCATTGATCATTTTAAGGACAAGAACAAATTTGGGTCAAGGATAAGTGTTTTTTGTGGCTGTTTACAGCCAATTTTTCAGAAATATTGGGAAGAAATAAGTTCCAAAAAGTTTAGACAGGGCTGAAGTGCGGCTGTTTTCGGATTCCACAGCAGTCCGATATCACTGTTTTGGTCGCCACTTGTTAATCCCCGACCCTAGGCCGGGAATGTGGAAGCCCTTGTGGATCCAGATCGTGCTCGTTTGAAAGCGAAAATCAAGATCTTAGGGACCGTGTGCCGTGGCAACCATGGGTCGGAAGTACACAAACACAAATACAAAAATTTATTCAATTATAATTTTGAAAAGTCGTTTGCTTAATTGTTTTTTTTATGTTTCGTTCCTTTTCTTATTTTGTTTGATCAATAAACTTTTAAAACACTTATTAAACCGTTTGTCGTTTTTACTTCTGGTAAGGTTTCCAAAATTTTAACGGATTAAACGCAATAAAATTTGTTTTGCCAAGAAACTCATGACATCGTCTACGATTTCATAGAAAAGTTGCTATAAATAATATTTGTAGCACCTATCGCTGGTACACTCAAGAAATGCGAGTTTCGTGAATCCCAACCATTGTGGGAAACTTTAACAATGTAAGCTTCGATTTGTCCGATGTAAAAACATCGAAAGTACAAAACTGTGAAATGTGATCGTTTATTATATAATTGTATATATTGTAATATCATACCATAATTGTACTGTAATGATTGTAACTATCTTGTGATTCTGCTTGTGTTCCACTTTCTGTGACAATGACTACCTTTGGTAACACCCTTTGCCTAGTTTCAATATTAATCCTGGATAAACTTCAACCATTATTGAGTAAGATTTCGCCATTTTAGCACCACGGCTTCAACTACAATTACATAGTAAACAAACATATCGACAATTGAAATGAATTTATCGAATGTGAATAGGTTTTTTAAACTTATACTACTATAATTATACTTATTCTATACTATACAACTTATACTCGTATTTTCTCGTGTTTTTGGCTGTATTACAAACCGTGCGCTTCACCAAAGCTGAAACTTGGCAAAAATAGTTATTTTAAGCTGATGTTTAAACTGTAGAAAAAATGCATTTCAATATTTCACTGAACTTTTACAGACATGCTAAGTTGACTGCTATCGCGACACTACCCGCTGAAGGCGGTAGTTTCGTATATGCAGCTTTTTTAGATGAGCTGTTACTCGGTTGTTTTAGAATCTATTTATCAGCTCTTTTTTACATTTCACAGCCAAAGAAATAGACCGTAAGCACATGTATTTGTTTTGTTCACAATTTTGACAGTTTGTTCATAATACGCTGTGAAATATCTCAAATTTGGCATTTTTTTAAGTTTTTCTGTATGTTTCATTTTGGAAACATTATGACCTGATTAGTTTAATTCTAATGTAATCTAAATTCACTTGCAGGTGTCTCAATACATGCATAGTCTCATTTGGATAAGTCTTCGCATTGCTTCAGTACTTTAAATCTAAGCTTCAAAATATAAATTTTTTGAATTTCGTAAAACTTTGCATCACGAGAAAACAAAAACTACAATGCCTATCAATAATTGCAAAAAAAATCTAGGCATTTTAGTTTTCTTCATTTTGGTTAAATATTATGAATATAGACGGCACACATAATCAGCAAATTGACACTTTCGAGGACATGACGTATCTTTTAGTATAATGAACTCGTATATGGCAGCCACGGCAATAAATTTCACCACCATAGTCTTAAGTGACCTACTGTCTTCCAATATGACCGCTAATACATTCAAACTACAGTACAGAAGCTACGTAAGACGAATATATAACATCTCGTCTTGTCACGTTTTTCGAGCGTTTTCAGTCAAAAATGGGGGTGATATACTTCAGAGCTCATAACTCTAACTATATATCATTCGGTAACATGAGCTTTGGTACAACACTGCAATGCAAATAGGTCGAGTGTTTTGCCGAATTTTTAAGAAATACACAGCTTAAATTTTACATCACCTAATTTTAAAGTGAAAAAAGAGTTATATTCAGAAAGTGTCAATTTTCTGAAAACAGTTGCAGTTAAATATGCGTATTAACATTCCAAAGTGATCTTAAGTAAAATATCTAGATACCAATTTTTAAAATTGAGTGAAAATTATTACTGTCTTTGAGAAACAGTTGTTTAAAAATCGTTATACACTGTAAAAGTAGCCAAACAATGTCAAGAACAGTACGTTTTCCGTTATAACTATAATGTAACTGATGATAAAGCGCCTATAATTTGCCCATATGTTGGCCTAAAAGTGCCTCTTACGTGTGTCAATTTTCATAAAGTTAGCTGTTGGTTCCAGCGAATCGCGACAAAAACTGCAAATTCGAAACTACCACCTTAATGCAATACTGCAGGTGAAAGTGACTGTAGCTGCTGGAAGAAAGAACACGCGGATGCTTGCCAACGTGTCATCAAACGAACAACACAGAAAAATCTTCCTTGCCTGACGTGGCGATACGCTGGGAGAGAAAAGTGGGTAAACCTTACTGCAAATATATGCAGCGGTGCTGGTCAGGATGATAGGAGACCGTGGTGTTATACCATGTGCCCGTGGGCATTCGGCAAACAATGGGATTTCTGCCAGCCATGGTGCAGTGACGGACATGGTAATTCTGATACAGTAAAACATAGGTCTTTTTAGGTCACCAGTCCTGTTCATTTTATAAGAGTCGCAAATTTATTACGTAACTAATTGCAGCGGCGCAACCCATTATTTTAGCAATTTTTACAATTGTAACAATTGTGTGTCAAACATATACCTAAGCATATACCTTGACAGAAAGACTTAGCTTGTTCAAAATGTACCAAGTGTAGCTCACGTGAAATTTCACCTTGCTGTAGTAGCTATAAAGTTTGTAAAATTTTGCTCTTGCTATAGTTCTAAGGAACCGTGTCAAAATTGCAAAAGTATAACACGTTTGAAATGACACGTTTCAAATCGAGAAATTACACGATTTGAAAATAGGGAAACACGTTTGGAGATTAATAGCGGCTGTCGCTTAATGATCAATTAATGACCGCTAACAAACCCGACCCAACCCGGGTAACCCACGACCCAACCCACGCCGTAAACCCCGACCCGCGACCCACTTTGACCTACCACTCTATAACCTTAACGTACATTATACAGGGGCCAGGATTTTGAAAAAGGGTGTCGCACCTTGTCCACTTTTTTGCTCACTTGTTTAAACTCACTATTGCGGGGTCTGAGCGCCTCAGACCCCAGAATCTACTTATTTTTACACTTATTTGCGAAGTGGCTTACATAACAAAATGTAAATTTGGTCATTTAAATAAAATAAATGAAATAAACTAACTATTGCAAGGGTCTAGCGGCGGCAGCCGTTAGAAAAAATGGAAGTTTTTTGCATTTTCGGACAAATTTGGTCAACTGGAGACGTAATCAAAAAATTTTCCGACAGGTAAATTAAAAACAAACGGTGGGAACTTCATATCAGACAGTATATTACACAAGTACATACAGCGTAATGTACTCTAGTAATGTACTCTAGTTAGTAGACATGCATAGGCTTTCATGAAAGGTAATAACAAGGAATAGTAAGCCACAGAGTTTGCAGGGGTCTGGGGGCGGCAGCCCCCAGAAAAAAAAATTCAGAATTTTTTAAAATTTCAGACCAAATTTTGTCAATTGGAGACGTATCCGAATTTTTTTTGGCCGGGCTATAAAAATCAAGGGGGGAGCCTTGTAAACAATTTCGCCAGGTTCCAGTTTTCGCGGGTCGGAAAAAATTTTTTCGACCCGCGCAGCCTGAAGTGATACCCGCAGGTCGACCCACGGCTCAAATTTTCCGACCCAACCCAACCCAACCCGCGGGTACCCGCGGGTACCCACGACCCGCGTCCACCCCTGGGCTATATACATACTTATCCATAAATATTTCTCAGCAGAATAATGAAATAAAGTGACCAGCTAGGTAGCAAGCGTTGATGAGTGAGTACGCACATAAATTTCATCAAGAATTATAGCCGACGTAAACGAATTTGATTGAATTGGGTCAGCATTTAAGGGGGTAATTGCGTTTTTAGGTGTTTTTTTTAAAAAGCCATAGCTCAGCATTTACAGATTCAAATCACAAGCGGTCTTTTGCATTGAGTAGAACAATATCTTTCCTAAATGTATGCCATGCCTTGAAATTTAGCCTGTGATTTTCTTTTCAGTATAAGCGACTAGAGAAAGGTCCTTTCCAAAATATTACAATTTTTTACAAAAAGTTTGCGCCACAGCTCTGAATCATACGATTACCTGTTGGGGCTGAAAGTTGGTAAGGTTTTTGACATGTTTAAAATCCCCAGGCATGTCCCCCACTTTTTTAATAACTAGTCAATTTACTGAGAAAATAGCTGAAAAGCAAACGCACCGAAAATTTAAGATATGTTCTTGTAATTAAAACCCTCTAAAAACGTCCACAGGTGAAATTTCGAAAAAGTGAGAGACATGCCTGGGGATTTTGACCTTTACAGTACTGTCCCAAAAATTCATGCTCAGGCGTCACTTATAACTTGAGTACTGGTGGCGCAAAGTTTACATAGAAATCACAAAAACCTCGAAAACGCAACTACCACCTTAATAGCAGTGTCAATCAAATGACACGACTTTCGCATTTACACGTTTACAAATTGTGTTTTCAAAACGTGTACACGGTCTGAAATTAGTATCATTTTTGACACGGTTCCTAACACTTTTGATTCAGAAAAAACCGTTTTCAAGATCTGGCTGACAAAATTGTAGGTCGGCGATTTAAATTGCAGTTTAGAGAACAAATATCTATCTAATAGAATTATAACTTCTTTTAATTTATTATCAGTTAATGTTTAGATAGTTCGTCAAAGGTTGTTGAAGAGAAGAAAACAATCAGATTTGCAGGTAAGGAACGCATGATGGCGCCTTCGAAAAGCGGTTACTGCTATTTGTGCTACAAGCGCAATCCAGGTGCTGAATGTGAAACAGCGCCCCAGAGTAGTGCTATTAATAGTAGTTGCAATAAAACTGCTACCGAAGTTGTTATATGTGCTATATGAGCGCGAGCGACCGGGGAATTGAGGGGTACGGAGGGACGGACAGCGACTGAGCCGGGCGCACGGGCGCACGGCGACACGGGGGGGAAGACACGCTGGCAGACACGGATGGACCGAGCGTAATAACGCGCGGCGGACACGGGGGGCGCGTACGAGCACACACGGGGGGAAGCCGGACGGCTGAGGGGACACTGGCGTATAGTTGCGCGGAATAGCGCGGTGGCAAAATTAACTAAGGCTTTGAATGAGGCGCTAAAACGAAAGGCAAAGTCACGGGCGCAAATCGCGCTGAAACAGTTAATAATCGACTAAGCTGGGCGATCTCGCTCTGGTCAATAAAACACTGAGTCAGGTTGGCGGGTATTATTTATTGGCATTTACAGTCAGGCCATCAACAGTCAAGGGCAATAACGGCAAAGCAGGCGGAGTGAAAAGAGAGAGAAAGCAGGGGAGATTCGGCCTTACTTGACCAAAGCTATGTAACCAATCGATTGACTTAGCTACCTTACTTTTTCGGCTTTTTTCTTCGATTCCTTTGTCGGGATCTGCGAATCCCAAAATCAGCCAATCAGATTTAGCCATTCTTAGGCCCGCCTACCTATAAATTTTAGTTGATCCTACTTAAGTTGGGAAGTCGAGGTCAGCTGGCCCTCACAGCTTGGTAAACAGTCTTAACGGGCGAAAATAAGTCCTCTCAAGGACCCTCGGTTTTTGGTCGGCCCAGGTACCGTAAATCTTGGGCAAAACTTTCACTGACCGACCAGGTAAAATAAACACTTGATGCTGCTAAATTATGACCAAACTCAGAAAAACAAGTTAAGGGAGAAAGAGGGGGGAAATGGAGAAATTGGGAAAATTACAAAAACGTTACTAAAAACTTCATAACTTTTTATTATTATTATTATTACGTACTGATGTTAATTATAATTACTTATGCCTTATTAAACTCAAGACTTAATTGCCACAGTTAATTATTATGTATTATGGGCTGCAGACCCATTCAAAACTGCATTATTACTAAACTACCGTAATCCGTCAGTTAAAATTGCAGTTTTCAATTACAATTTTAGGCTCTCTTTTTACCCGACATACAAACACATACGTTCACAAAAACAGTTCAAAAAAGAGTTCATAGAGTCCTGGTAAAAACACTGATTAAAAGCATACCAAACATGACTATAGTATCTGTACAGATTTTCAATTAAGGTGGTAGTTACGTTTTCGACAGTTTTTATAACGTGCTATAACTTTTGATTGACTCAATGAATTTAATAGCTGTCTTTTTCACGTTAAAGAACTTGACTAAAACTACACTTATGTACATTATCTAGCTTAAATCTGTAACAAGCTAGTCAGCAGACACTGTCAAAGTAGTTGAATTTCGTGAATTTTTGCATTTTTTTGTTTTGCTTGTAAAATTGGCAGTGTAACTCCATTTAATTTCATTCTTTACACTAACATAGCCAATAACAGGGTAAATTTTAATGCCAAGTTTGGTGCATTTATATGATGCAGAAAAGAAGTTACGGACCTTTAATTTTGAACTTTTTCGAATTTTGAAAAATATACGAATTTTTGAATCTAATTTTTTCAAGAAATAGGCTAAATTAGTACAAATAAAAAAAATGACACATCAGAAATTGTCTAAAAAACATGTAAAATAACGCATGAAAAGATTGCAACATCGAGACTTGAGATTTAGTCCACGGAAGTACATTTTTACAGATTTCTGTGAATAAAATTAATGTAACGCAAAATTTAAGCAAGCAAAATTTTTGAAATTTCAGTATAAAGTAGACACATATGTGTGCCAATTTATGCCAAATTTTGAACAAAATCCTTCCAGTAGTCGTCAAGTATTGCGGACTTTTGTGTAGTGTACTTTAGTTCAAGAAGAAATGGTACATAAATGTGACGTAATCTCAAAAAGTAAAAAGCGGAAAGATAAGTTTTGGGATCTAAATTGAAGGTTTTTGACATGCCCGTGAGTCATTTTTTTCTTTTTTCAATAAACGGCCGTTTTGACTAGCTACTACTTTGGCTTAGCTAAACATAAAATTTGCAAAAAATTGCCGTAACTGGCTGAAAAATATTTTCTGTGAAAATTAAAAGTGAACTTTTTAAGCTATTTTAGCAAGCATTTACCTCATAATAAATTATAGTTTTCTAATTAATATGCGTGCTATAAATTATTGATTGAAAATTAATCGTAAGTTGTCAAGTGTTACTCCTGCAAAACTGTCGAAAACGTTACTACCACCTTAATAATGCATTATAATTACGTTACAACTCGGTCGTCTTTCAGCTCAAATTCGTTAATTACTGCTTTTCTGCTCTCAGCTAGCTCGCCAATATCTGGGCTAATGTTTTGGCTTAGCCCAGATATTATTTACAAACAACTATCCGGCTAGCTTCTATACTATCAGGGGGACACAAAAATTACTGCTTAAATCTCGTTAATTACTCGCTAATTATGTACGACCCTCAGACAATACGGACATAGAACAATACCAATAATTACTATGAATACATGAGTAATAATTATGACAAACGGCTTCAATTATAAACAGGGAGCACAAGGGAAAGGGGACGGATACTGGTTAGGGACATTATTACGTATTAGTTCTACTTCCATCTGTACTAAATTCAGACTATGCTTCAGGGGTGAACTTAGTGCTTATGCAACTGACGATTAACTAAATCAGGCGCTCTCGCAAGAACACAGGGCGGACATTGGCGTTTTAGGAAATATGCAAAACGGGGATTCCGCCGAGAGTGTGGCCTCATTCTGCGCCACGTCAAAACGCTAAACTATGTACTCAAACCGAACAGTAGCTCACTTCTTGCAGCTATAACCAAAATCGGACAAAACCTGTGTCGATCAGGGGGCTCGTTAACCCTGCTTTATTACATTAGTACTAGCAAAATAATGATCGGTATTTCGCGGATCTAAATAGTATTACCTCGAATAAAGCCAATGTCTTGAATGAAGCCACTGTCTCAAATAAAGCCCCCGTCTTGAATAAAACCCCCGTTTGGACCTTCACGAAACAATAAAGCTCCCGGGGCTTTATTCGAGGAAATACGGTATACACTTTGACCAGCATAATTTGTTGTCTTTAGGCGCACAAATTTTTAAACCCTCAGGCTGCACCGATTCACAGCACAAGTGCTACAAAGAGTACGACAGAAAATGCTTATCGACAGACGTGTATTCGGGGAATCGCGATGAGACAATAGACGGCAAACCTTGTATAAATTGGGGCCTTGCCCCCAAAGAAAGTGGCATAGATAAGCCATGGGGTTCTCACACCTTCTGTCGTAATCCTTCAAACTTAATGCGCGGACCTTGGTGTTACTACGGATGCAACGACGAAAACAAGAAAAAATGCTTTCCCCCGTGTCCCGAACGTAAGCAAAGCTGTATGAAAAAAATCGTATTCGCTGCTTGAATAGTATATATTGCCCAACAAGCCCAGTCTGCGTCAAAACCAATTAAGTTGTTTAAATATAATTACCAGTACAAGTATAATAAATTTCATTTTCTGGATAGCTTTGAGTGATCACGCTCTATTAAAGTAAATATTCATTACAAATATTTCTTTTTACATAATATTCCTAGTTTTTTTGAAGTTTTTAAGCGGCTGGGTCAAACTTAGCAGAAAAACCAACTGTTGGCAGCAAAAAATTACTGAACAAGCACTTTTGTTGACGAGAGTACAGTTATTTGTGCCACGAGGACTGTCAGCATTATTTTACCGTTTCGGTAAAATTTGGCGCGGCGTAGATTTATATGTTCAAAACCAGTGCAATAGTGCAGCAAGAGCGATTGAACAAATTAAATTGTGGTGCAGTCCTGCAGCTAAAGTTAAAGTTGTGCAGTCCGTCGTAAATCCAATACAATATTGTTTATACAATACAAAATACATGGTTTATCTTCGTCAGCAACGAAGTTTGACCACACGCACACTTGACTTCACTGTATAGTGTACAAACAAACCTAAATAATCTTAGTGTACAAACAGTCCTACTAAGCAAATTTTTGTGTGTGTGAGCTGATTTATTCTTGTGCACAAAAAAATCTTGACTGTAATCGCTACTGTTTTTGCACTAGTTCTTTTTGAATCATTCTATCATTTCTATCAGACACGAACTCAGACAAGCAAAGTCATCCACATTCAACAGAAATATTTTACGCCTGACGGAATTATACCTACAAGTATGTCCACTGTGCAAGACCTAATCTTAGATTTGACATGTCCAGTATGGTGCTAGTGGAACATCTGATAAGGCAGAAAATAATGCCATTGCTGTGTACCACAGTAGTTGGCGACACGACGAAAGTTTTCGATTCAACTAAAACTATGGATGGATTTCACAAAGGTGGTTTTACTAAACCATGGTTTTACGTACGTTTTTATATGATTTGCACATATTTTCATTTCGAAATATCTCCTGATTTGTTACGAATTTCTTAGATTTTCTTAAACCATGGTTTTAGCTCAGCTGAAATTTCAGCAAAACAGAGACCTGCTGCGTAGCAGGTTTCAAATTTCAACTGCGCTAAAACCATGGTTTAGGAAAATCCACGAAATTCGTAACGAATCAGGAGATATTTCGTAATGAAATTATGTGCAAATCATATAAAAACGTACGTAAAACCATGGTTTAGTAAAACCACCTTTGTGAAATCCACCCGATAGATCTGACACGACTGACGACGTGCAGTGAAGCTTCTATAGAAAAATTTGGAACAAATTATCATTTCGTAAAGTTTTACCTGTCAAAAAAATTTTAAACCGCATAGGTGAGTTGACTGACTGTCGATCTTCTTGTTAAATTTACAAAATCGGGCACTAGACATTTAGAAAACGGTGATAAGATTTTAGCTCATTTTCCGCGCGCTCATTTTCCACATGCAAATTGCTCTACAGACTTCACAGTTGACGTATGTATCGACTATCGATTTGTTTATACACGCACATCCACACAAACGCACACACACGCACACACTAATATGTATCCGACAGGCAGCTGCTCTGCCTGTAGCACAGACAAACTAGCTGTCACTGCACTGAGACTGCGCATGGTTTACATGCAATTTTTGTTTCAGTGCAGTGACTGAAATTGATAGAGGGACTGAGTCGGCCGCGCAAAAATTTTACAAACTGCTGCTTGTTGTATAGGGCATACGCTTATCATTGTAGTCGTTAGTTCAGGGCCAATTCCGTTAACTGATTAAAGGGGGGCTACCTGTATAAGTAAAAATTTTAGGTACTCCGATTTGCTTCAACTTTGCATACAATGTAGCCCCGAAGGCGCATTGCAGATGTAACAAACTGGAACCAATGCGTTTGCCAATTTTTAACTAGAGGTTCCCAAAAATTCAATTTTACGTGTAGATCATTGGCCCAAAAAAAGTTTTTTGGGACTGCAAAGCGTCCCTTTACTCGAAATTTTTGTTAACCCTGACGAAGCTGATTTTTACACGATTCAATAGCCTAACGTCATATGTCACCCTGTATGATCAACTTTTTAAATTTTTCCCCATGGCTTGAGCAATGACGCCAAACGTATGTAAAATCAAATTTAGCGGGCCCAAAAAATGGCCATTTTTTCACGTTTCGCACTCGAGTTTAGATTTAAATATACATATCAAAATTCCGAATCAGATAATTTTGCGCTGAGATGTGGGCTACTACTATGCCAAGTTTCAGCCTGATTGGCTTGGTGTGGTTTGGGCTAGAACTGTCCAAGTAATGGCTACTTTTGGCGTACAAACGCACTGTACCAAAGTGCACCTTCAAGCTTATCTGTTCTTATATGAGGTAGAGGCGCCTTGGGGGAGTAACATGTGTAAAAATCAGCAAAGTTGGAAAACTTGATTTTTGACCTGGGTAGCCTAGCCTCCCCCCTTAAACGGACTGGACTTAATTTAGTCCTGGGTTTTGGAATGGCAATTCGGGTTAAACGGACTAAACGAGTTGAAATAAGTCAGCGGCTTAATTTTGGTCTGACCCCAATCCAAAACTACCACTGGACTAATAGGATTTAACATGTACGCTTAACATTAGCGTGCATGTTCAAGTCGTTTAGTGCGATTAAAAAGCAGCACGCTAAAAGTTAAGTTCGTTTAATCCGGAGATTTTGGAATGGCTTTTTTTAGAATAATTTTAGAATTTAAAACCCTTTAGACCGATTATAATTAACTCTTTAATACGGTGAAGGAATAAGCCCTCAGTTATATAAGTCGCGTTTAAGATATTATCTTGATAATATACCTTCTAACCTCGTGGCTGGGTATGACACCTATTTTTATTCGTACTTTTACCAGATACAACAGCGGCCACAACATCAACAACAACAGAAATAACAGCAACAGCAGCAACAAACACAGCAAAACCAATTAACACAGCTACAGCAGCAACAACGGCAAGACGACAAGGGACAGCAACAACTAAGGCAAAAGGACAAGGAACAGCAACAATTACGGCAAAAGGACAAGAGACAGCAACAACGTCACCATTATATAAAATCATAACACAGCAAAAGGATGGAGCTACTGTTGTTGGTAGGTGTCGTGCTAGCACGGTACGGTAATGTACTGTATTAGCATATAGCTAATGAGTATGAGCATTCAACTGGGTAGTAGACAGTATTTTTGTATAATACTTATCAACATACAATTTCATTGAAGTAGTCAACCGAATGGCTAATTAGTTGTAAGCTTTCTAATAGTTTCATTAGGTCAAATCTTGACATCTTTATCGCCCAGGTGTGTGTGTTGTTTTGGGAATTGTATATGGGGTAGCGTGTATAGTGCAAATAGCGGAGGGGTGTTTTTAGCTGGACACAATAATAGCGCAAATAGAGCAATAGCACGTGGGGATAAAATTTCAGTTTTTTATGTACGCTTACACGCGACCCCTACCCCAGCGGTAGTTGCATTTGTAGGGTCTAGGCTTTCTATTAGGTCAATTTTAGAAAATACATGCGTTTAAGGTGTCTCGGTTTTTCTAGCCACTTACCTAATCTTGGGTACAGTTACATAGTTCACTTCACACTATAGCCCGGTTCATACTCGTCCTTGTCCTTGCCCTATCATTTTGTCCTTAAGGTGGCGCTCCGAATAACTGACTTTGGGCAGTAAAAGTTTTCAGTCACGTTTTCAGGTTTTTGTTCTTGAAGAAAGGTTGTTCAGCAGTGAATTAGCTTTCGTTTGATATACATAACATGTAGTTTTGTTGAAATTAATTTTTTTACCTGAATTTTGATATGGCAAAATCTTCAAATCGATTTTCCAAAAAACTGTATATGGCTTTTGATACTTTTGATAACGGTTTTCCGCAGATAATAGGTGACTGCAACTTTTTAAAAAGTCGTTTGTGTAGGCAAACATTTGTAAAAAAATTTTCAAATTACGTTGAGCGATATTGACAAAAATGCACTATTTTTCAAGCTAATTTTTCGTTAGCTACTTTTTGGCTTCTCCAACTTTTCTCAATGGTTATTTGCATTAAAAAATACGCTCTATTTTTTGACACTGTCGTTTGTGTGGGCAAACCTCAGATTTTTCTGATCGTCAGTATCCTTTTTTGAATCGTGATAGCTCTCCTCCATGTCATTTTTTCATTGTGAAATTTGACTTAGAGTTAGAAAATAAGTAGATTCAGGTGTAACTTCTTCGAAAATGGTGATTTCTGTTTTTGGTGAAATTCTGCAGCGATTTCAAGTTGACGAATTTTAGAAAAACTAGTGTATTTTGAGCCAAAATAATTGGATTAAAATTATAAGAAAAGATACACCTCGGCAACATGGTTACCTACAGTTTAAGCTATAGATCATAAAATTTGAACAAAGTTTCGCTCAGTTATGCTGTTTGAAAAATTATGCGCATTTAGCGAAAACAGAAATTTTCAATCGGTGATAAAAAATCAGAACAAAGCAGCAGGCACGTGAAACTTACTCAGAAACAGAGCTTTGTAACAGGCTTCAATATGTTTAAACGAAATTCATTCTAGCTAGAACCTACGTCGACTTATAAGTTAATAAAGTTATGGAAGTTATTCGGAGCGCCACCTTAAGTGATTCCAAGAAAAATTACATGGCCAAATGAGTTGATGTTTATTATGAAAAAAGTCTTGGTCACGTTCAGCTCGTATGCAAAAATTACCCCAAACACAAACACCCAAACAATTCTTCACTGCTGCAGACCGAAATTTGTCCTTGTCCCTGTCCTTACGGCTTTAAGGACAAGTATGAACTGGACTTGAGTAGTTTGGGTACAATTACATATTTCACACTAGTTAAATTTCCGTCTGCTGGGTGGATCCATAGTTATGTTCAATTTTTGTTATGTTAAATTATATTTTAGGTACCTGCAATCCAGTGCTGAGCATTGCCCTGATCTGCGTCGTTTCCGCCTATTGTTTGGCCACACCTTAAATTTTTGTCTAGCCCTTATGCAAATAAAAAAAGCATAACTTTTTGTCAAATATTAAAAGCTGGTTGAGTTGCTTGATTGTGCCTTTAAAACTATTTTTCTAAATTTGATTTAAGGTCCTTTGATCATTTTCAGGACAAGAACAAATTTGGGACAAGGATAAGTGTTTTTTGTGGCTGTTTACAGCCAATTTTTCAAAAATATCTGGAAGAAACAAGTTCCAAGGAGTTTAAATAGGGCTGACGTGCGGCTGTTGCGGATTCCACAGCAGTCCGATATCACTGTTTTGGTCGCCACTTGTTAATCCCCGACCCTAGGCCGGGAATGTGGAAGCCCTTGTGGATCTAGATCGTGGTCGTTTGAAAGCGAAAATCAAGATCTTAGGGACCGTGTGCCGTGGCAACCATGGGTCGGAAGAAAACAAATACATACGTTGTCTTGAAACCAAAACCGCTGGTACAAGCCAAGCAATAAAAATCAGACTGGCATCCCGGTGTCACGGGCAAAAGTGTCACTCTGCCCCCCCGGACACTTTTGCTTAGGGAAAAGTGTCGTACTTAGGCAAAAGTATCCCCTTTACACTTAGTCCTATATGTGCAACGGAACCGCGAGCTCTCAAAATAACTATACTTTCAAAACCTATACATATTCTACATAAAAATAGTTTTCAACTTTAAATGCTTTAAACAACTTTTAACAATCTGCGTAACTACTTAACCTTAATAGGGTTTCAGACTTCAGTATGGCTATGGCATACGGACAAACGGACATAGCCCACACGAAAACAGTTTCGTCCGTTTTTTTTTCAATTCTTACTTTTTCGGCCAAATGAAACTTGGGACATGAGACATACGGCTGTACAAAATTCATTCGTCTGAGCGGCACGTCCGTTTGTCCGTATTTTGTCTTTGAAAAATTTCGGCATAGTTGAACTGAGGTTAAATTTACCGGACATATGGATAAATTGAAACTGAGCCGTTTAGTTAGGATAACCTGACATACGGTAGAAGGGCAAACGGATAAAAACGGACTAAAAGCTTTAGCCTTTAACCCTTTGATTCCCAGAGCTGCCATTTGGCACACCACGTGATGAATACCCAATCGGAGCCCATAAAACTTTTCTTCGTAACCTCATTAAGAGTTTGGGTTGCGCCGCCAGCAGTCAACATTGTGTGCATCAGATACAACAAATGTTGTACTCTATTGCTAGCCTTCAACTATGGCAAGCGCACGGCATTTATGTTAATACTCTAGGGGGAGGTACATATTATACCTGAGCGATGGCGCTCTCTTTTTTTCACAAATTCTCAACTTTGAGCGCTTATATGTAACTAAAAAACGGTGAGTCCTAGCCCCTTAATTGACTATTATGTTTTGTTCACCATTCATTTCTCTATCGAGTGATGATTTCGCGATTTCTCTACAATGCACGTAACTCGAGCAATGGTCGAACAAGCCCAATCTGCTTCAAAATCTTCAGTAAGTATAAAGCATACACTTTCAAGTACATTGGCCAGAGGCCAGTTGGGTGGGTTGTTACCAAACCAAACCTGTTGGGTCAGTTACCTGACTCAGTTTTTGTAAATAGCAAATCATTTGCAGCCACCAAAACTGCAAAATATCAGTAAAAAGGTTTCAAATAGTGAAGTTTAATCACTGTATGTATAAAGGTACTCTGCAGTCTGCACTCACTGCATTGAAAAAATTTTCAACTTGGCCTATTTTTGTGTCACTTTTGAAGCAGGCAACACTGTCAACACCGGCATACACTCAAATAGTAGCAATAAGTTTTACATTTATGTAAAAGCATTACGTTTTAGAAATCCGAGTGGTTGAGTGGTTAGTGTTCCAGGTTTGTAACCATGAGGTCACTGATTCGATTCCTAGTGCATCATTTTTTTTACGCGGCCCCCTCATACTATATTCAGAATTTCAAAGTCCCACGTTAATCTGGGTAGGTCAATTTTCTAGTGTTAACTAACACTAGAAGGGTAGGTACCTCGCTTACCTGTCACACATCGACACAATTGACACTTCCCGGAGCTCTCAGTAAATATGTAGCACTGTCATAGAATGCAAAATATGCAGCGCCGGGGCGGGTTCGATCCGCCAACATTCTGATCCGCAATCAGATGCTCAATAGATGCTAAACGCACTATCATCTGAGCTAACCGGGCTTGCGAATGATATGAAATAGTTTACGTAGGTACTGACGAGAAGCAACAAACAGAACTGTATATCGTGCAAGCGTACAATTGTAGAGATTTGCGATTTATTTATGAATTAGCATCTAAGAGAATAAGTCAATTTATGTACAATACAAGTTATCGACGTCAACACTGTCACATCACAATCATGATATTAATGATATCAACAATGTTTTTCCTGTTGGGCCACAGCCCAACAGGTCTTTAATTTTGATTTTGGCATCTTAACACACTGCTAGCGTTAAAGTGCTTATGTGCGGGGTGTGTTTTACACGTCTTCTACCGTACATGTGCATCTGTCACTACCAAATGTCTTGTATTTTCACTTGTCTTCTGACATTAGATGTTCTGGCATGGTAGGCGAAAATGCAAAAGTAAAAGAAAAGAATGATGCACTAGGAATCGAAGCAGTGACCTCATGGTTAGAAACCTGACACACTAACCACTCAACTACTCAGATTCCTAAAAAGTTGTGCGTTTACATCAATGTAAACAAGCAGGACCCAAAAGGGGCAAGGTTCCTTTGTTGAGTGCAAAATCCATATTTTTCACCCATAATTTCGCCAAAATCAGCTTTGCCTTCAATGCGCATTGGGATTCTAGAAAGTATTAACCTGCTACACATACATGTACACGGGGTCTCGGTTTGGGGGGGGGCTTGTCCCGAAATTTTCGACATTTTAGGGGGGCTTGTCTCGATATTTTGTCCCAAAAACGCGAAAATTTCCCGCCTGGGTATGTAAGCCCTTGCGTAGTGCTACAGTTGCTTACTTTAGTATCAGCGCTTACATAAATATACTCAGTTACTGTAAAAAATTTGGCCAGGAACATGTAATAATTTGCCGAAACTACTTTTGAAATCAGCACTCAGTGTACTTTATTGACAAAAATTTTAGTTCAAAACAGATTTTGCACACAACTGTAGCTAACAACTTGAAAAAACACAAAACGATGCAATTATGAACCCATGCAATTATTAGACAATCCTCTTATTGTAGCGCCTTTGACCACTCGGCCACGCTTCTGCAATTACTATTGATGTTTAATGGTCACTGCTCTGGAGAAAAGCAGGACTGATATGAGAGTTCAATCATTCAAATATTCAAAATATAATTGTATACATCTTTTAATAATAATAAACCTACATTAACTTTGCCTTTTGCTAAGTGAAGTACTAGAGGTTCTGCCACATTTATTTATGAAAATGGAAGTTTGACAGACAATTGAAAACAGACAATTGAAAACAGACAATTGTCTAGACAGTCACGTGAATTGCATACGTATTTTGTCTGAAACATTAGCATGAGCAAAAATTTTAATCAACAAAAATCAATAAAAATTACAATTTAAGACCTCTAAAAAGTGTTGTTTAAATTGTTTCATTTAAAATGGTGAAAAACGCCGTTATCAAAAAAAAGAGCAGTCAGCTCCCATACTGACTTTACGTGTTAATCATATCAGCATAACAGCATGTGGCTGCTATATTTACACTACGCAGAGTTGGTTTCAAAACAATAGTTCCTTCTCTAGAAGGAACAAAAAACACTTCTATTTGATCGTATGCCACTGTTGACAGTGTTGCCTGCTTCAAAAGTGACGCAAAAACAGACCCAGTTGAAATTGAAACTTTTTCAATAAGAATGGCTGCGGAGTACATATGTACAGTAATTAAACTTCACTATTTAAAACATTTTTACTGACATTTTGCAGTTTTGGTGGCTGCAAAATTGTACGGTTTTTACAAAAACTGAATCACTTTTACTGAAGTGAATCAAATAACTGACCCAACAGGTTTACGATGGCCTCTGGCCAATGTACTTGTGTTGTAAATGAGAATTAGGGCCTATGAGACTCGGGGGCTGTGGTGTAGTGGTTAACATGCTTGACTTCGAAGCAGGCGGCTCGGGTTCGATTCCCGGCGCTCCCATTTCTTTCTTCTTTCTAAATTGGGGCATCATCTTTCTATCCAACATAGTGGCGACCGTGACAGGACGGAGAGGATAGGGCCGGGTCCTCAGGACAGCCCTATCCCCGAACCGTCTTCGGAGGTGGGTTAGGAGCCCCATGCCCTGGGTTGAGGTTGGCACTTCAACCCTTACGGTACTCGTGCTGTGTGCTGTATGAATGTGTACATAGCTTCTCTAGTGTGGTCCCTCGGTTAAGGGTAATCCGAAAAACCCTCGGTTTCGGTTAGGGGTGAACCGGAGAAAACCCTCGGTTTCGGTTAGGGGTGAACCGGAGAAAACCCTCGGTTTCGGTTAAGGGTGAGCCGGTTAAAACCCTCGGTATTGGTTGAGAATCGTTCTGGGTCGATCGAGAAACCCTGTGGTTGCGGGTGAGCCAGGAAACCCTGAGTGTGGTGTGATTGAAGTAGGCTTGGAGGCCTACGAGTGAATGTGCTCCGCCCTTGAGGCATCGGGTTCGCCCCGGGAGCATGAGTATCGACCGAGTATCGTTGCAGGGTCGCAACGATGTTCGAAGGGGGGACCCTGTTGTAAATGAGAATTAGGGCCTATGAGACTCGGGGGCTGTGGTGTAGTGGTTAGCATGCTTGACTTCGAAGCAGGCGGCCCGGGTTCGATTCCCGGCGCTCCCATTTCTTTCTTCTTTCTAAATTGGGGCATCATGTTTCCATTCAACACTTGAAAGTGTATGCTTTACACTTACTGAAGACTTTGCCGCAGATTGGGCTTGTTGTCTGAGATAGTTCACACATAATGGTCATCACATACTTGGATTTTGGAGAGCATTACATTAGTTGAACTTAACCTCTTTGGTTCAGTGGTCTCGTAGTGTAGTGGTTAACAATCTGGATTCGGAATCTAGTAACCCGAGTTCAAATCTCGGTGAGACCTAACATTTTGAAAAATAAATTGAAATTATTTTGCTTCAATAAGTTTTGTATCTACTTCAAAGCGTGTTTACACACAAATTTTTGATGTTTGAGGAGAAGATTTGGAGCTAATCAGCAGTAAATGTGTACAGAAATCGGAAACTGAAAATTGTTTTGTCCACGATTAATGGCCGCGTTTAATATTTCCTCTGGAATATTGACACCCAGGCCTTATAATGTAACCACTGCTCACTCAGCAGAAGAACTTGTTTACGTTTGCATTTTCACCTAACATGCCTGAACATCTAATGTAAGAAGACAAGGCATTTGGTAGTGACAGATGCAAACGTACGGTAGAAGACGTGTAAAATATACCACGCACATATGCACTTTAACGCTAGCAGTGTGTTAAATGCCAAAATCAAAATTAAAGACCTGTTGGGCTGTGGCCCAACAGGAAAAACTAGGTGTCAGAGTCAGAGAAGGCAGCCTACAGTTAGACGCTCTGGGCATTAAAGGGTTAAAATGTTCTGCCGGTCAACTTGTCCGATGTCCGTTTCAAACTGTTTAAATTCAAACTGCACACAACTAATAAAAACTTGGTGCATTGAAAAAACGAAACTTGTGGCAAAAACTAAGAGCTGGGTGTAAATTGTGATCACTAACCGTTGCGTATATTCAAAACACGATTTTGAATGAGCAGCTAAGCGTAAACTAAGGGGGGGACACTTTTGCCCAAAGTAGGACACTTTTGCCTAGGCAAAAATGTTCCCCCGGACACTTTTGTTTTGTCAAAACTTTCCGGAAACACTTTTGACCGTGACACCGGAACCCTCAAAGAGCTCACCCAAATGAAACAATAAATTTAAAACTACAATTAAAATGAAAGAGGGGGACCAAAAAGAGGTGCAAGAAAGCACTTTTTAAAACACATTATGTAAACTAAATTTAACAAAATAAATGAAATTATAAAAAAATTATAAAAGAATAAAATTCTAAACATTTACAACTTTTGTCACATTTTTTCAATTCTTACGCATTAGTGTCCGCCCGCGTTGGGGGGTGTTTGAGAAACCACTGGATAAATACACAATTTGGGACTATAAAAGTTTATTCTAGCAAACTTGGCTCGATTTATTATTAAAAAAAATGTTTGTCATCAGAAATGTTCATCAAAAAATGAACAAATGATTGAACAAACGAACGAAAAAAACAATTTAACAAATGGAATAATGAAGAAATATCACTGATAAATGCAGTTGCCCCTTTCTCAAAAATGTTTACTAGTCATTTCACAGATGTAATGTAATAGTGGTAGGTAGTAGTTTGTAAAACGTTGCTTTAGAAATTTGCCAAATCCAGCTTACACTTTGGGAGCTGGCTGGGATGTTAGTGAAGTGCTTATTCGGCTGAAGGGTGACAAAATTTAAATATCTGTCTGGTTAGTTTCCATATTTGATAATATGGTATAGGCTACATATATACATATATAAAAACATTTATTGCCATAAATGCAATTAAAGAAATAACTTCTATCGAGCGAAATTATATTAAGATTATCATTATAGATGTTATTTCTTATCCTATTAATTTGTGTATTATAAATTTAAGGACAAAAGTTACTAAATTGGTATTAGTATTGGTTATTGCAATTAAGTCCACCATCTCCACACACTTCTAAACTCGTTAATTAGCGCATCATGAACACGGAACATCTATTTAAAAAAATTCAGAATGTCGAGAAAATAAACTGAATATACCAAAAAAATCCGTATACACTTGTGGGCAGGACCTAGGTATTTCACAATTGTGTGAGTGTCCTTAGTCATCATAAAACTGCAACACGTTATTTCTTGAACGCTGGTGTAGTTCGACAAAGTAACAAAGATTTATAAATTCCATAGTGATGCATTTAGGTAATGTATATAATATGTCTGCTACCAGTTACCACAGTCTTAAAATATGTGAAATTGTAATTATATTTATAAAAGATCATAATTAATAAAAAAGAAAACAAAAACGAAGAAAAAAATAAAATAATAAAAGTGATTTTAAAATTGAAAAAAGCTGAAGTGCTCGAAGTGCACGCGTGCAGTCTGATCGAAACAACAAAAATGACGTCAGAAAGTGCTCGCGTGCACTTCGAGCATACTTATCTATTTCTGATTTGTACTGCAGCTGGTTTTGATAAGTAGTTACAGTGAATACTTTGAAGATTTGCTGAGTTATTTAGCCGTGAAAATAGCAAATCAAAAATGAAAAACCTAAAAAGCTGAAAAATTTTCGAAAATGTCAAATTTTTGATTTAATTTCTTAAAAAATTTAATATTGCTTCTGGCAACATTTTCAACGGAAATATCTAGGAAGGTATTGAATATCTTTCAATAAGAAAGGTCTAATTTTTGAAAAAGAGAAACGTGTGGGCAAATTTCACATTTTTGCGTAGCAAAATCGACCTCTTTTTTGGACCTGGGTCCCAGCTGCCGATTGCGATCGAGTTGAAAATTTGCATAATGAAAGAAAGAATATAAATGCAGACGTGATAGTTTTTCGATTTTCAAATTTTGGCTCGCTGCACTTTTTATAGCCGCTTAAACACGACTGATTTTTGAAAAATCAATTTTTTGCACAATCAAAAATTGGAATAAAAAATCGAAGACCTTGCACGTCTAGATTTTTGAAAGATCTTTCGATTGATAGCAAGATGTGCAGAATCGATTAAGATTTCACTGAGCAAGATTAAAAACAAAATTAGTGCGAATAGGAAATTCAACATGGTCATAAAATTTGACACATTCACATTAAAGTGCTGAAAAGTATTGTGAATGCAATTTTTTCAAGCCTCTTTAATGTGCGATTAAAGTGGTATTGCTACTAAATTACTAATTGCATGGGCTTAGCGCCAAACATGACTTTTTTGCTGAGCGATACCTTAAATGGCTTAAAGTTTCTCTAGTGAAAAAGACAATGTCAAGTAGGGGCGCGGCCTACAAAGTACAACACAAGCACCAAACCAGTGAACTCATCAGTTTAGTACAGAAACACAAACCGCTAGTTTGAAATTTAGGCGGCCACACATTAGACAGCAAGATGCCTTTACAATCAGCCGCTTTAAAATTGACACGTACGAGCGTATATTTTTCCTGTCCCTACCTCAGTAGCGACAGGACTTTACATTTGTTTTGCCCTACGTAAATTGCACGTCTTACATGTAATCACTGTGGCAAATTTGTAAGCGTGTTTGTGTGTAATTTTTCTGTAATGTGTGTGTGTGTGCTGGCCCAGGCGGCCAGCCAGCTAGCTTCGGTTTGTTGTTGCTAGCTAGCTTACTGTAGGCCCGAAATGGACAAATTAATAGTTTTCTATTGTTCTTTAAAGCCCTAAAATAATTTTTCATTGACTGACGCTTCAAGTACCGAAAACTAGGTATTTAATGCATTTAATTACTTCCAGAATTCTTCAAAACAAGCAGCAACAAAAAAGTCATCCCTAAACTAAGTAAAACGCAGCTTGACGGTAGTTTCAAATATATGTATAAGTGTTTAACCCGAAAATTGCAATTATTTTGGCATAACAGTTTTATTGGTACCTCAAGTACGCGTTTATTACAATGTCGTTTATTCTGCAAGCTTAATGTTTAAGTAGTTGCTGTGCAAAACTTCGTCAATCAGAGACTAACTTCGGGTGCTTGCGCTAAACAGGAACAGATTGCATTTACAACTGTGAATTTGTACTAGCTTATAGACGCATATACAGAGAGGTATAAACCAAGCTTAAGGCATTTTAAACCAAGGTGTAAATTTGTAAGCCATAAATGCACCGTGTTATTTTGCAAACACCTTGATTTATAGCTACACAGAACATGCACTAACCGAACAGATATTTGTTTATGCTAAGGCCCTATGGTGGGTTGGTTGGCTCGTCGGAATTTGTGCCTTAGATTGGCTGAATTCAAGGCATTCACACCTCTAAAGCTGCAGCAACCTCGTCGTGAGTCGTCAACCGAGGGTTGGGGGTGCTACGCTGTTCTAAATTAGTGAACGACATGTGGGATGGATCGGGGGAAAGAGTCGGATTAGGTGTGTGTAAGACTGTGCTAGTGCAATCCTTCATGGTTATATATTGTATGTGGATCCACGGGTCTTCTTGAGGTTGGCAAACCCTATCAGTCGCGTCAAAAACCGTGTGTGGGTCAAATGAGGTAGACTCAGAAGACTACGTTTAAATCGGGTTGGCCACGTGAGCAAGGTGCCGATCAAGTTTTATCGTTTAATCCCTGCATTGTTTAAAAGAATGTTAACGGCTTAATAAGAATAATAGTTGGGGCTGACAGAGTTGGGGGTTCTGTTGGGTGCAATGTTGTTACGCATTCTCCAACACCACCCAAAAGTCCCAGGCTCGATCATCTAGACCATTTTGTCTTTCACAAAATAGGAAAATCCTTCTTCAACATAATTATTGAAAACTATATTTGTAAAATGTGCATCACCCCTTGGGCTGTAGTACTCATAATATGATCGAATTTCAACCAAATGTTATAACTGATGGTGGTTTTGACCTTGGTCAGTTTCGCGACTTCAACCGTGCTAACTACAGTGCTATAAAAGTGTTTCTCCAACACGTTGATTGGCCGTTTTTATTTTCTTTGTGTATTAATGTTGACCAAATGCGGAATGTTTTTATCGATGTATTAACTGAAGCTGTACGACTTTTTGTTCCGTTATCTTTATTACGTAATAAGTTTCCTTTTGTCCTATCCAGGTCAACTAAAAATTTTTTGAACAGAAAAAAGCATAGCTGGAAACGTTACAAAAGGTCTCGTATACATGCTGATCTGTTAATTCATAAATCTGTTAGTAACGCATTAACGAAGTCTCTAAAAACTGATCAGATAAATTTCGAAAGGTTTCTGTCTCAAAAGCAGAACATCAAACATTTCTATAGTTATGTCAAAAAATCGTTAAACGGTCAAGAGAATATTTTTTCACTAATGAAACCCAATGGTGTGATGTTGAACTGTGATATTGATAAGGCTAATTATCTGAATGACACATTTACTTCTGTTTTTGTTGATGATAATAATATTGGTAACTCTTTGTTGTCAAGATGTAGTAATATGATGGATGATGTAACTTTTGATGAAATGTCTGTTAGATTGGTGCTAAAACGTTTGTCTCCCAAAAAATCATGTGGTCCTGATGGTATTCCTCCAGCTATGTTAAAAATTCTTGCAGATGAAATTTCGTGGCCTTTATCTCGTATATTTTCATGTTCCTACGATTCGTCTGAAATCCCGTCTGGTTGGAAATTAGCTAATATTTGTCCTGTATTCAAAAAAGGATCGCGAACTGATCCCAAAAATTATCGTCCTATAAGTTTAACTGTTACTTGCTGCAGAGTGATGGAAAGATTAATTAAGAAGTGCATGATGGAACACTTGAGCATTAACAATCTTATCTCGAATTCGCAGCATGGTTTTCAGTCTAAAAAATCTACTGTAACTCAATTGTTGCTCACAATTTCTGAAATTTTGGATATGCTCGATAAGGGTAATAAATGTGTTGACATTGTTTATATTGATCTTGCTCGTGCATTTGATACTGTATGTCATTCTAAATTGTTCTCGAAGTTACAGTCTTATGGATTTCCAGCTAAAGTTATTGCATGGATAACCAATCTATTAACTGGTCGGATGCAATGTGTAAAAGTGTCGACCTCCCTTTCTAATTATAGTGATGTCAAAAGTGGAGTTCCTCAGGGCTCTGTTTTAGGTCCGTTGCTTTTCTTGATATTTATTAACGATTTGCCTGACTGTGTCCAAAATTTTTGTATAAAGTTGTTTGCGGATGATGCAAAAGTGTACCGACCAATTTGTGACACACATTTTCAGCAACTTTTGCAAGCTGACTTATACAAAATTGAAAAATGGTGTACAGATTGGCAGTTAACCATTTCTGCAACCAAGTGTTCTGTGTTACGTTGTATTCCTTATGGTGCTTCAAGAGCCAATTTAATGTTGCCTGTAAACTATATTTTGTGTGGCGAAACGTTACCGGTGGTCGATACTGTTTCTGACTTGGGTGTTATTATGGATGGAAGATTAGATTTTTCTGTTCATGTAGCAAAAGTTAGAGCTAAAGCAGCAAAAAGAGTTGGTTTGATATTCAGAGCCTTTAAGTGTAGAAATCGAGAATTTCTAAAGCAAATGTTTATAACTTACGTGAGACCAGTGAGACCTATTGTTGAATATGCAACTGAAGTCTGGAATCCGAAATTTCTGAAGGATATAAGATCAGTTGAGTCAGTTCAACGTTCGTTTACTAAAAGAGTGACTGGGTTGTCACACTTGTCCTATGCCGATAGATTACGTGAGCTCAATTTAGACTCTCTTGAAATGAGAAGATTAATGGCAGACTTATGTTGTTTATATAAAATTGTTCATAATCTTATTGATGTACCCTTTCATTTGCTATTCAATTATGCCAATGTTGTTGGTAATAGATCGCATGTACTCTCATTGCATCGCTCGCGTAATATGCGTTTACATACTGATTATTTTTTTCACCATCGGGTATGCGAAATCTGGAATAGCCTTCCTATGGAACTTGTGTCCTCGCCGACTTTTTCTACTTTTAAGAGCCGTCTAAACAAAAATAAGAACCTACTTACTCTCTTTGTTCGAGGGTGATATATATTTTTTTTTGATATTTTTTAGATTTCAATTTCTTGTAGTACATAATAGAT
>JASANF010012818.1:0-24850 GCA_030248245.1 Trissonchulus sp. WLG1_4 | reverse complement strand
ACATGTATATACAATATACATGTATATATACCTATGTAAAATTTGACCCCTTGGATTCCCGTTCGGGGGGTGTTGGGATCCAGGGAGGTTCTAGACAAAAACAAACCACGGATTCGTGATCAGGGACATCAAAATTCAGGTTTTGAAAGTTTTACCCCTTGGACACCTGTCGGGGGGGGGTACCCTGAGGGAGGTGGTGGGGTCGCAGGAGAGTCAACGAGCGTCATAGACAAAAATAAACCTCAGATCCGTGTTCAGGGAGTCAAATTACACCTATGAACATCAAAATCCGAATTTTCAAAACTTGACCCTTGGATCCGTTGTGGGGGGGTATCCTAGGAGGGGGTCGTAAGAGAATTTACGAGAGTCACAGACAAAAATGAACCTCGGATTCGTGTTCAGGGGGTCAAATTACCCCCATGGACATCAAAATTTCAAATTCGAAAAAATTCACCCATTTTGACCCCCTAGATGGCACCCTGGGGGCCATGGGTGTCCAGAGTGGGTATAGGCAAAAATACATCCCAGATTCGTGTTCAGGACACCAAACGACCCCTAGAAACAAATTTTTGAGAATAGACTCGGAAAAAAAATTTTTGACCCCAAAAGTGCAAAAGGGTCCCGAGTCCCCTTTGGGAACACCCTGAGGGGTCAATCGGTGGGGCAATGGGTATTAATATGATATGTTCGCAAGTTCTCAATCCATATTACACGAAAAAACTTGAACTATCATGAAAAATAAATAGCTAACCTTATTCTACTGTAAAGTTACGTACGCGCATACATGACATACAGCCAACAGGGGGGTACCGTCTAGGGGACTATTCAACATCTGAGCAAGAAGTGATAATACCAGTGAATGCACAGCATATGGGTTTATATTCGTATACAACAGGGTTTTTTTTTTCAAAAAATTTTGTGTGCATAATTGTGCAAAATTTTAATTTTAGTGTGCAAAATTTTATTTTTTTGTGCAAACTGTAAATGCGTTTTCCTCGCCTATATAGAAGCAAATATACGCGTTTTTATACCTCTAGAGATACGTACGTATCATTGGCGTACCCAGAAAAAAATTTTGAGGGTGGGAATGAGTTTTCAATTTTTGTAATGGGTCAAAAAAGGCACTTTTTAGCAATTTTAACACTCATAAAACGTCTTACAAACGCAAGATTACTAAACCAATACGTTGCAGGGGTCTGGGGGCGGCAGCCCCCAGTAAAAATTGGCGATTTTTTCATATTTTAGACCCAATTTGGTCAACTGGAGACGTATCAGAAATTTTTTCAGACAGCAAAATTGAAACAAAAGATAGTAAGTAACGTCACATCAGACAGTGTGTATATAACGCAAGTAAATGTAGCATAATATACTTGTGTAGACATGCAAATGCAGCATAATGTACTCATGTATAAATGCGTAGGCGTTGTTGAAAGATATGTAATAACAAGGCTTTGTATATATACCACAAAGTTGCAAGGGTCTAGGGGCGGCAGCCCCCGGAAAAAAATGGGAAAAATTTTGAATTTCATGCCAAATTTGGTCAATTGGAGACGCATCAGATAATTTTTCCGACCGGACCGTCAAACCCAAAGAAGATCCCTTGTGTAAAAAATCACTTCAAATTTCGGGGGGATTCCCATTTCCCACCATCCGTTATTGTTGTTGTAGCTCATTCCCACCATCCGTCCACCCTGGGTACGTCCTTGCTGGTTGCTACTATGTTGGTGTGCTGAAATTCTAAATATTGGAAATTACTGGCATTAGCACAATGGCTGTCAGATGCAGATCCAAGAAATTTTTTGAGCGAGAGGAAGTCGACCTACCTTCCTTGACTTAATCTTGCAAAAAATGTGTATGCCATAATTGGCGGAGGTCTGGGGGCGGCAGCCCCCAGAAGCCACAGCTTTTGTAGAATTTTGAAAAAATTTTGCCTTGAAAAACATAGTATTTCATCAATACTTGTTTAGGAACCTGGGTCATTGCTGAACTCTGTGACAGCAGTCCCCTGAAAATGCAGAATTTTTTATTTCTCGGGCAAAATGGTTAATGAAAGACGAAACGGAAATTTTTTGGCGGGCCATAAAATTCAAAGGGGGCAATTTGAACAACAATTACGCAAATCATGCGCATTTGCCAAAAAGCAGTATAAAAACCTGCCACCGTTGATGATACCGCCAGTGATGTCAGTAGATGCAGGGGTCTGGGGGCAGCAGCCCCCAGAATTTTTTTCGATTTTGCATAAAAAACAGTGCATTTTCAGCATGTCCTAGGCCCATCGGGCAGTGTGCATTATTGTGCAAAATTTTAATTTTTGTGTGCAAAATTTTAAAAAAGTGTGCATTTGCACAGGGTTTTGCACAAAAAAAAACCCTGGTATACAAAACGATAGACCTCCAGCTATAACCATGATAGCTCCACTGCCCGTAGCGAACCTACCCCCGCAATACACGTGGCGGGAGGTACGGGCAAGCCCTGGGGCTTATAGGCCGAAATTCAGAAAAAGCCCATGTTAGTTTCTATTCCACTACTGTACCACCTCACATGCAAAAGATCATGACTGGCCGTTTTGCGCAACTTCTTAAAAAGTGTGCTAAACTTTTTCGTACTTAGTCATTTTTTGGACCCCAAAAAAGGGGTTTCCCCGTTCCCATCACTATCACAGCCTCTCACGGAAACACCCGAGCAAAACCATTTTTTCCGTGACTATTGCAGGCTATACGAAATGTGAAAAACCAAAAAAGGTGTCGCTCGGATGAACTACCGGCGAGAAAAGTTCTGGGAAAAAAAGAGCAAAAGTCCGTGAATTTTGGGGGGTCCCCGGGGGTATCTCAGAAAATACTTGACCGATCCGGCTAAAATTTTGCCAGCACTTACGTATTGCCAAGGGGTGTAGACACACAAAATTTTGTGTAAAAAGCTCTTCTATATTTTGACTTTTTGAGCTACAAAAAGTTCAAATTCTCAAAATCCGCAATAGTGCTAAATTTTCCTATTCTAGGGTTGGGCGCTATCGCGCCAACCCTGATTATGACTAACTACTGCGACGCAAATAGCATAGTAACAATCAAGCCACACTAATTTCTAGTCAATGCTCTGGAATTAAAGACTATTTCATTCAATTTTAAATACATATGACTTTCTACGCTTGCATCTGTGGTATTTTCAGTGTTCAGGCGTAAAGAGTCATACGCTACGCTGGGCATTGGTCATCACATAGTATAGAATATGCCAAAACTAACTTCCTCGTTTCTAAATGCACTCGCGCATCGTCGTCGCTAAGTACAAAAAAAACAAGACTGGCCTCGTATGAAGTATGCCGCCAAGAAATAAACAACGCTGCTGCATACTTTGAGTCCCTCTTCGGGATCTTCTCGGAGCACCCAGGAAGCGAAACGAAACACAACATCCAAGTGACCAGCGCCTGAAAATAAAGAAATCTAACTTAACAATAATATTGCTCACTAAGCAGGAACAGTCCACTCATAGGGAATACATTATGGAAGCCACAAAGGGCTCTGCGTCTGAGAAGTTTTTAGTTTAGATGAGATGACTATATTCGCTGTAAAAACGGTTTCAGTCTATCTGGACCAAATTTAATTCCATGCATGTTTGTTCAAAACCAGTACACGGAATATATACATGTATTAAATACAAATACCCTAAATAACTGTCATTTTTTTCCGTTGGGAGGGGGGAGTTAACTTATAAATGTTATCAAGAGTAAATAATAGCGTCTCATTCTATATAGAAGAAGAGTGAGACACTCTCCAGCCTGCCTGTGTTCTAGCACAGGCAGGTGCGCTGGTCGTTTTCAGGCTACATCTTGATATTCTATGCAACATGTGACTGGCCAATCAGAAGCGAGCTTCTATTCTCTGATTGGCAGACGCCTGTGCACGTGCTCCAATCATAAAACGGGATAGGGATAAAGGTTAATTACTCATTATTTATTCATAGTCTGCTTGTAAAAACATTAAAAAAAGGTTTGCAAATACCTTTGGGGATATTTTGGCAAACTTTCAGCGGAATTGAGAAACTTTGAAGAAATAGTAAAGTTTATATCTCAAAAGTTTCTCAATCAATTTCGCTGAAAGTTTGCCAAAATATCCCTGGAGGTATTTACAAACCTTTTTTAGTGTTTTCGCAAGCAGACTATCAAAAAATAATGAGTTATTAAGCTTTTACCCCTATCTTAAAGCTTATCAACGCATCAGGGATTATATACTAAAGTGTGTTACGCAGGGAATCTACACGCTGATTGGCCAGTCACATGTTGCATAGAATGTCAACATATAGCCTGAAAACGACCAGCGCATCTGCCTGTGCAAGAACACAGGCAGGCTGGAGAGTGTCTCACTCTTCTTCTATATAGAGTGAGAAGCTATTATGTACTCTTGATGTTATCAATTTCCCACTGTTCCCTTTTTAAATTTCAAACCTTATTCTAGTTTTAACACGGTTTCAAAACAAAACCACAACTTCAGCAAACGAAGCTATGGTTAAAAGAGTTGCAGTTCAAGTTTAAGGTGCACAAAAACTGACTGAGAATTAATGCTTCTATAGTTTTTACACGAAGACCTAAACGAAACAGCACTAAAAGCGGACCCCCTCCCTCATCTAGAAAAACAGACCTTAACTAACTGACAAAACATCAACTCGGTTCACGCTTAAACAAACTAACAAAATGTGTTACAGTGTATTCAAACTCTATATTGATAATCTGTTTATAGTAAATACTAATTTTTAAATGTTTTTGTCGTACCCAAGTTCTGCAAATAATGTATTGTTCGCTCAATGCCTTTCAATGAAGAATTCCCCTGTTTAGATTGTTTGTGCAGAAGCTCCAGAGCTATAAAAAACAAAATAATTGGCATACAAAAACAAATTAATGGCATAAATACACTTTTAACTGTTGACTTCATGACTGCCAGAGGCTGAATCTATAATAAAACGCCGTGTCTATCTTTACCGCTCAGCAAAAAAAAAGCCATGTTTGGCAGTTTAGCACTATGCTCAAACAATCTTCACTGATGTTACTGTATCGTCTCTGTATTGTTACTGTACTGTAAAGTCTCCTGAGGAAAAAATGTTTTTTTGGTAGTAAGGGGTCTTGTCATTAAGACGAGGCAGATTAAGGCTGCCTTTTAGACGGCTTAAGTGGTCTTAAGAGCTCTTAAGCCCCAATCTGCCCCGCCTTGAACTTGGCCGAGTTGTGCAACGCACATTTTCAAGGCCTGACAACTGACACCTAAACTTTGCTGAGAGTTTTGATAGCTGAATATGTATACGTCTATACGTACGTACGTACTTACTGCTGGAGTTAGACCAGCTTCGAACTAGTAAGTTGAAATTTGCTGCGAAACTTGACACACTAATATGATAATTACAAGATGAAAAACGTACAGGGGAGGGATACGGGTAATATCGTGGTGTTATATAAATTTAGAATTCATATAATTATGAACTCGATACGGGCTCACTGTATTAGTGCGACTGTTCAAAACGGTTTTCGCTTACGTTTTGAAAAGCCATGAGTTTATTCGCATATCACCCCCCTCTTTTAACACTGCAACAGCCCATTGTAGTTACTCACCAGCAGTTGGCTAATTCCGATCTTTTGCTATAATATGAGCGTATTATGTCACTACTTTAAGTGGACCACCCAAGAAAACAAAACGTGAAGCCGTCAAGTGTTTGCTTGTTATATTTGAAGATTAAGGACCTACAGCATACGTGTATATAATATGACAAAGGATAGGGTTGGGACTGCTGGCAAGACCACTAGCATTAAGATATCTTACGAAAATGTTAACTTTAGCTGTATATACTCGTCTGCCATTAAGTTTAATTAAGTTGCAATTGCAATACATAGGTGCAGTTTTTGTCTGTTGTGATTCTTTGTGCCTATACAATATTTTGAATTTTATTTCAAATCGTTTTGCGCTTGCGTACCTTTGTAATTTGTATAGTTTATTAACTTCCGCAAATGAATGTGTATAACACTGTTACTGAATAGGATAGGAAACATTTTTTTATTCAACACAGAGCTGCGTTAAAACTTCGCTGTAGAATTTTTTGGAAAGGTGGTTTGGTTGGTTTGGTTTTTTGAAACATTGTAGACAACGGTTAATAGCAACAAACAAGAACCAAATAGCCAAACTTTGCAGACATTACTTGGGACTGATAGACATATATGTTTCAATCAATCATAGTTAGCCAGACAATCCGAATATTCAGCTAAAGGTCACTTAAGAACACACGACCTCACACATACACAAAAAAATCTGTTTTCAGACAGGGTGGGGGTCGAGGGTAGTAATGTCAGCCATATGAATCTGTACCCCAAGATGCGTGCATAATAAATTTTATTAACTAATTTCAAATTTGATTGGACATTCTAGTAAACTAGTGTTAGTTCTGTGGTAACTGCATAATAGCGTTCTATATTTAAATTATTCTTTGTCGTACCCCGTGCCATAAAAATAGCTTGCTTTCTACACATATTTACAGCTGCAAGCAGCATAAAATAGAGTTTCACGTACGGGCACAACCAAGCTAGTCAAGTATATACCAATTAAGAAAAGGGGAACACGAGGAAAATTATCAGTTGTCACTGATACTTTCATACGTATATGGATAAAAATTTGAAGGTTATGTTCACAATTAGCACCAAAGATGTATATATATATATATAATGTTTAATGAATTTGTGTAATATCACGTATCCCTCCCCTGTACATACGTTTTTAATCTTGTAATTATCATATTAGTGTGTCAAGTTTCGCAGCAAATTTCAACTTACTAGTTCGAAGCTGGTCTAACTCCAGCAGTAAGTACGTACGTACGTATAGACGTATACATATTCAACTATTAAAACTCTCAGCAAAGTTTAGGTGTCAGTTGTCAGGCCTTGAAAATGTGCGTTGCACAACTCGGCCAAGTTCAAGGCGGGGCAGCTTGGGGCTTAAGAGCTCTTAAGACCACTTAAGCCGTCTAAAAGGCAGCCTTAATCTGCCTCGTCTTAATGACAAGACCCCTAACTAGTAACATATCAGGGTTGGGCACCGGAAAAAAACTCCCGGAAAAAAACGGTTTTTTTCCGTTTTTTTCCGTTTTTTTCCGAGGGGTCGGAAAAAAACGGAAAAAAACTCGAAACTGATAAGTTAGTCCAGTAGAGGTTAAACTTGCACAAAATGCTTAAAATCGTTTAGAAAAACAAAAGTAAGACGTTTTTGTGACTAATGAAGGTTATTGAACTAGTTGGCAATGGGTGGAGGGAACGATACTGACTTCAAATTTTGATATTTGCGTAACCCTTCATGAACATGGACATATATATACGGTTTATTGAAAAGCTATGAAACTATCCGTTCCTTTTCAGGGTGTGTAACAGAATATAATGAACCGTGTCTATAATCACTGCTCTACCTAGGGTTGTATAATGCTATACTGTATGTAAGCCGAACTACTATAAAGACCTGCTTCCTTAATAGGTAGTCGCAAGTAGTGCTAGAAAATTTCATGAGTTATAATTTTTAGTATCCACCTGGGGGCCATGGGTGCTTATTTTTTTACTACTTTATCTTAAGTAACCTCGAGCGGTTGCTTCCTTTCAACAGGCCCACAAAAAAAACAACTTGATTTTACGAAAAATTTAATTCAAAGTTTCACTTGAATTTTTAGCATTCTCAATTAGAACGGATCTCCATTCAATCAGCGAAATTGGATCAACATTTGTACCATCAACATCTATAGATCAATATATACATCTATGTATATATTTAATGGATACATTTTCGTATTGGTTCACGTATATACATTTCAACAACAAATCAACATATTCAACCAGAATGCAACAGGGGTTTGAGCTGTTCTATTTGAGTCAAGAAAGCCTTTCTCTAGACGTTATTCTGACCTTTTTTTGCGAAAAGTATATGATATGGCGGTTTTCCCGTTTTTTTGTGAAAATTTTAGGGAAAAATTGTTTAAATTAATTAAGAGTCCAATTTTGAATTGCAAAGTACATTAATTCTTGAAAGGTTGAAAGGTTTAAAGGTCAAAGGTTCATACCCACCCTGAATGGCAGAGTTTGAATACACTTTGCAGTTTGCAATGCCAGAACCTTTCACTCTTCTGTCGACTTAAAACCCCACTTAGGACCCCCCCCCCCCCCACCATAACTAATTAGACAAATTTTAAAACAGAAACACTTGCTATTATGGTAGTTATCGCATCTGTCTAGTCCAGAAGAAGCGTAATAACCATTGAAGAGTCACCAGTGAATAATAATGAAGTTACTAAGACGCAAAATGTAAAATTACACTTCAGAACTACTTTACCATCATTTTTGGACATCGGAAAAAAACTCGGAAAAAAACCGGAAAAAAACCGGAAAAAAACCGGTTTTTTTCCGGCCATAATTTTTTTCCGGAAAAAAACCAACCCTGTAACATATCAAGAAAATAGATTTTTTTAGTAAAACGGCTTCACAGCAATGTATGTGGGGCATACTGAGCGGTAAGTCCTGGGGCTTTAGTTTTCTAGCTATCGGTTCAATCCCACACTTTACACTGACTCAAAAGTGTTAATAGTATGTGAATACGGGCCATAACAGTTCAGTGCAACTATGTTCTTCTTGCACTCCTGATACTATATTATCCTATTTAACAGCTAGACTGGTTTAGTACAGACTTCTGCCAATAATTGTAAAACTTTCAACGCATTAACGGCATTAAGTAATCCAAGAACAAGCACATTATACAGCACTGTTGTGTTCAAACCTTCGGAATGCATTCCTTTCCTTTCGTACAATAAGAAAAGTTCAGGATATTTTGCGTGCTCCACCAGCACACGTTCACTTTCCGTTACGTTACAGTTGTTGTCACGCAATCGAAGCAGAGATGATAACATGGTATCATTCGTCTAAAGTCAACAGAACAGAAAAATTCACATTAAATAAGTGAGCGTAAGCCAAATTAGAGGTAGCATAGCATAATATAAGCCTTATTGGGCTGGCGGTTTATTTGCGAAAAAAATAAACTTCATATTTTTTTGTTTTCGAAATTACAGTGCAAAATACTCTTTGTCGGTCATTGTACCATGGTTGTCGTTGTGAGTGTCATAATTTCTTCAAAGCCAAAGCTTAACGTGATAGCAGAATAGGGTGAAAACTAAACTTATCAAATTGCCCTTCTGTCTTGACAGTTGGTTTACAGACAGTGCAATGTATTTTGCACAAAACAACTTACAATGTGTATCCATCGGTTTTCTTTAACCCTCGACCGATGGATTCACTACGAAACTCGTCCAATACGGTTTGTCAAAAATATGGTCAAATCCAAGACTAATATTGTCATAAAATCACATTATCATCAACCATGAGTATCAGGTAAAAATCCAATACCTGTAAATAACACTTCAACAGGGTTGTGTCCAAAATCTGGAGTAAGCTCTGAAGATTTCGCACAGCCTCTTCTGATAAGCTCGGGGGCAGTTCGGCTTGTAAATTTCGCTGATTGGTTTCCAGCGCAAATGCTGTGTTGGTGCGCACCTAAACTGACAACAATTTACACAATCAACAGTGGTGGATTTCGGAAGGGAGGGGCAAGGTATCCAACCCCCCCCCAATTGTTACTGTACATAAATAAACCTGTAGTTGTCTATGAGCCGACCAGCAAACTCTATTGACGCTGAAATTTAATCGAAAAATTCACAAAGTTACTGTCAGCTAATCTGCACTGTCACTCACTAGCACCTTTACGTCAGTTTCGATGAAACAAACCAGGGTTTTTTTTTCAAAACGGCCAATGCTCAATTTGTGCTCATTTTTAAATTTCGATGCTCATTTTTAAGTTCGAATGCTCAAAATTTTTTAACGTTTTTTTCGCCGTGTTGCATTGCCAAAACATTAAGGGGGTAATGTCGTTTTCGTGCTTTTTGACATTTTAGTGTAATTTTTGCGCCCACAGAACTCAAGCCAAAAACGGACTACGGCTTCGAAATTTTAACCACATTATCTTTAGGAAAATATCCCCACCCGTTTTTTTCCTTTTCTAAAAATAGTTTGTAGAGTCGGTGTTATGGGCTTTTGAAAATTTTAGAGAAAAGTCAAATTACGTGCTTTTTGCACGAAAATGTCATTTTCTCAACGTAGAAACGACTTATCAACTATATCAAAAAAACGGGTGGGGATATTATGTCAGTGCATAACTGCAAAAAGTTTAGTAGTTGTTGGCTGATCTTGAGTTTCATAACTGTGGCGCAAAAATTAGTCAAAAAAACCGCTGATGGGGTGTATTCAATGATAGCAGCAGTAAAATTGCAAAAGATAATCTGCTTTTAAATATAGTTTTTTTAAAGCTAGAAGGTGTAAAAAAATGTAAAAAAGACCGCTCTAGTTTTTGTTGAGGTTAAGTGCAGTGCAGTTATGGTAGTTTAAAAAAACACCTAAAAACGCAATTACCCCCTTAAACAATACGTATGCAGTCTTTTGCTTACAAATTCTTCTTCGTCAACCGGAGAAAAGGGTGGCTACACTAATTTTTTAAAAAGGACAATTTCTGGGGGTTAAGGCCGATCTGGGGTGACGTAAACTATTTTAACGGGAAGGACTGTTCCCGCAAAAAAATTTGGGGGGATGACCATTCGATTTCTTGTAATACATAGCTTAAAATGCACTTCTTCGCAGTTTCAATACTAAATCGCAGTACTATCTTCTTCGCAGTTTTAATACTAAATTCGCAGTAGAAATGCAAAAGCTACATCTTTGCGGGGATCTGGAGGCAGCAGCTAGCGATCGACCGGAGGCTCCGGCTCCGGCCGGATTTGAGCCTCCGGCTCCGGCTCCGGCAAAAAAAGTGCCGGAGCCGGAGAATTTTCATTGTTCAAACTGTGGCCAAAAGTTCAAATTTTGAGAAAAAATCACAAGATTAACGAAGCGGTTAGTCGATTACAGTACTTATATTACTGCCAGTTTTAATGAAGATGACTACCCCTCTCTAGCAATGTGTATTTTTACGTCTCCAATTGACTAAAGTCGGCCTAAAAATCAAAAGTTTCTCACACTCACGTTGCCGCCCTCAGACCCATATAAGCTTGTAACTATGTGACTTAGTCATTTGAACTTGAGTAGCTCTGATGTTTTCGGCCGGTCAAATATGTTTGCTTGTGCATGTGCTGTTATTTCGCAAATTTTTGTGCTAAAATAGCAAAAAAGTTAATTTTCACCCATTACAAAAAATCGAATAGTCATTCCCCCTAAAGACTTTTTCCTGGTTACAACGTGACTGATATACGCCTAAATTACAAGGGTCGGGGGGGGGGGGGGCGCGGTAATCCCCGGAAGCTACAGACATTTACGGCGTCGTATCTTCTACAAAGTGCAATCTTTTCCAAATTTGTCTATTTTTTGGGTGTATATTCTTATATACGTATATATATTCTTGACAATTTTGCAAGGTTTGACTAAAAGGGGGAGGTTCAGACGGACACCCTGAAGGCCTGAACAACCAGCTCCCTCTGACTCCTGACACCTGCCCTTGGCACCGCAGTCAAAATGCCGTACTGGTCAATTTGACCAAATTTTTGACTTTTTATCAATGTTGATGAAAATTTTTTGTGAGATCACCCAAAACCGGGACCAGTCAGTGGCCAATTACTGGAGGTATGAGTGTGTAAAGACATATGTATAGAAATGGGGCGTGACTTTTGAAACATTAAAAAATGCTGTATCGAAAAAATTTTTCACAATTGTCAACATTTTTTACTAATTGAAATTTTTTTGTAAAACACTGCCTCCGGCTCCGGCTCCGGCATTTTGTATCCGGCTCCGGCTCCGGCTCCGGCAAAATTTTACCTCCGGTCGTTCGCTAGCAGCAGCCCCAGTAAAAAATTGGAGACTTTCATTTTTTTGCCAAATTTAGTGCACTGGAGACGTAGCAAAAATTTTTTCCGAAAGGAAAATTAAAACAAAAGATTGAAACGCCACATCGGACAGTGTGTTACACAAATAAATGCAGCATAGCAGTGGCGTACCCAGAAAAAAATTTCGGGGGGGAATGACTCTTCGATTTTCTGTAATGGGTTAAAATGCACTTTTTAGCAATTTTAACACTCATAAAACGCCTTATAAACGCAAGATTACTAATCCACAAGGCTGCAGGGGTCTTGGGGCAGCAGCCCCCAGAAGAAAAGTGGAGATTTATTCAATTTTTAGACGGAATTTGGTCAACTGGAGACGTATCAGCAATTCTTTCTGGCTACGTCTTTGGGCAATATCAGCAATGCTCAGTTGATGCTCATTTTTATTTTTCAATGCTCATTTTTATGTTCCAATGCTCAAATGAGCACAAATTTGAGCAAAAAAAAACCGTGAACAAACTCTTCTGAAACAAAAGCGAACTTGGGCCATTCTTTTAATGTGCATTTATTGAACCAATATGTTTTAAAATAAGGGCACCCACCTCAGCCAAATATTTCTGTAGTGCTTCTAAACCAGCAATGATGTCTGGCTTGCTCATATTGGCCGGCAGCGGGCCGGGGTAGCTGATGGTGTTGCGGATTTCCCCAGGCAGCAAGTTGGGAAACAAACCGATCACACGTAAAACTTCTGGAACCAAAAAATTCGTCCATTTTAAAAACTCATCATAATTTTATTAAAAACTCCGTCTTTAATTATTATAATAAAGCAGTATGGTTAATTCAAATGTACTCTTGGTCCTTTTGACTAAAAAAGGTGTATCTACACACAACCGGCTGAATAACTAATATACGGCAAAACATTAAAATAGCAGTAATTTACAACAGTTTTTTCTATTTCAGGTAGTCTAAACCTTCAAATAGGAATGTTTTAAAAAAACTTATTGAGAACTAGTCTAGCAAGTGACATACTACTACAGCGAAACTGTTTTTTTGCGCTGCTTAGGGATATTTTCTTACTAGATACAAGTACGAAATAAGTTTCGAACTTACTACAACATGTTAACATGTAACACGTAGTTTATATTCAATCAGAAATTTTGTTATATCTGTTATGAACATACATGTGCACGGGGTCTCGGTCTAGGGGGGGCGGGCTTGTTACGGATTTTTCGAAATTTTAGGGGGGGGGGGGCTTGTCCCGACGTTTTGATGGCTTGACCTGGAAAAAACGCAAAAATTTCAATTTGCAAACGCAAAAATGGTAAATTTTTTGCAAAATTCTTATGTTTTTAGCGATTTTTTCGCTTTTTGCTTATTCTTTAAGCATTTTACAGCGATCTGGGGCGATTTTTTAGTTTTCAGGCACCTTTTTTTCAGCACCAAGGAAGGGGGCTTGTCCCGATGGGTCAAATCTGAGTGGGGGCTTGTCCCGAAATCTCAAATCTGGAGGGGGCTTGCACCCCCCCAGACCCCCGTGTACATCTGAGGTTACGAAGATGTGTAAAAGTGTCACTCGAACGGCAAAAAAATTACACCACTAACCAGCATTAATTTCACTGTACAACTCAAAAGCAGCATTAAAGTTTTTCTGGCAAAACAGGTAGAAGGCATATAAATTTTTAATTTCATTGATACGTTTGAACTTCTCATCGTCAGATTCATCATCGATGTTTTCCTGGAATAAAACAACTCGTATCAAAAATTAAATCATAAGAAAAACTATTCCGCTTATTATGACAAAGTTTTTTTATGACAAAGTTTTTCAGTCGCCCTTTTAATACTTTTCTACAAAGTAATACTTTCTACTAATTACTGCTTATTTACAAGTCTAGTGTGTCTAGTTCGTCCAAATACGTGAGGTGACATCACTTAGTATTTATCAACAACCTTTTAAATTTGACAGAAAAATAAGTATTTTTACAACTGTGATTAGCACTGATCGCACACATAAACTACTCATTTCAAGCGAGCCCACACTGACTGGAAAAAGATAGCGCATTTTTGTGAATTGCCAAGGATAAATTATTATTGTTGCACAATGAATAAAGACAAAAAATACACCGGCCCAGAATCGAACTGGGGACCTCTGGTTTGATGTAGCAAATATCACGGTCAAACCACACGCTAATCCGCTGCGCTACCGGTGCTGCTGAAAGGTTTTGTTTGAAACGTCATTAAATGGGTAAGTTACTGTGCTAATTTAATGAAATTGGTGAATAAATTCAAAAGTTTTAAAATTTGAACCAATTTTGGCTAATACGCATACGTGTGTTAACAAACATAACTTGATCTATTCACTGGTATACTCAAATCCGAATTATTATATTTATCATTTTGCTTAGGATAGCTTAGATCCTATTAATTAATTTCTACTAATTATTGCTCTTGCTTATCTACTAAGTTGAAAAACGGTTACCTAGACGCTACGCCAGACAAATAAAATTGTGAAACGAATTTAATAAAAAAAATACAATCCAGTGCCCATCTCAGCTAAAAATTTTGCCTAATTCATTCTGCATTTGCAAAATAGACCCCTTAATAGTCAACATAATTTTAGCTGCTTGACCAATTCCCCGATGAAAAAATAATAAACCTAGACCATTAATTAAATACATTAAAACTCATCAAAAACTCAACTCACTGCCAATTGTATTGCCAATTCATACTGTTTATTGGTAACAAGCTTTTGAATATTCTTCCGCAACAGTTCGCACGCGCTGAGACACCACACGTCACTGACAGATGATATGTAGATTAAACCACTGAAATTAACTATATAGTTTATAAAACATGTTGATAATAATATAGTTATATAATTTATTAACAAATGAATAGTAAAAAAAACAGACATGTGTCTTCCCTTTTTGTTTAAAAAAAATGGACGTACACGTGGCATTCTATTTGAAATTTTTGTTATTGTGTTGTTGTACTAAACTTACGGGGTCGCAAGCCACAACAGCAAAGTGAATCTAATTATATTCCAGGCAGTTTCCTCTAATCTATCGGTCTTATTTATACTTAAACTTCAGCTCCTTCGCCACAGAGTGCGCAGAATAAGTAGAAAATTGAAAATGTTGAAAAAAGAAAACTGAATTCAAGCGTTTTTTCACTTTTAGGGAAAAAACTTTGATAAGCCAAAATGTATCCAATGGACACGCGAATTCAATACTGGTCTTCCCTAAAAGCCCGAATTTAGGACTTAATCCAAAAACAGAATAAGTTGAACTTTTCGACACAAGCAAAAAATCAGTGGCTGCAGCAGCACGCAGAAAACTGACCGTCCTGCCGAGCAGATGAATTTGGGTTTATGAAGATCGATTGTTTGAATGAGTTCAGTTGGCTTCACCGATCTGACCTCCACATGCCGCGATAACAGGCCGACAATGTACGGGTAGCTGTAGACTGAAGTAAACAAGCGAGCAATATGAAAGCTTAGACGATGAATGATATCGGATTACTGACCTTACAGCATTTTCCGACAAAAATGCTGTATGAAAATGTAATGTTTTTCAATTCGTAGTAGAGTAAACATGAACTTTTAAATAATTGCAGCCTGTGTTTCTGCTGATCAATGTTCTAGACCAGGTTTCTTGTCTCCAAAGCGAAGTCTAAATCACTCAAAACCAACCCAAAGCAGTGGGCACATCTCCCCACAGAATTTCCGCTTGATCTTTCACTACCAAACCACTGCAGTCACGAAACAGCAAACGTTCATCACGCAAAAATGCGAACAGCCCTCTGTCAGGCAGGGCGAGTACAATTGGGTCCACAACCTTGCCCCCTGTCGTGAACAGGGGAATCAGGGTGCCCATCTGGAAATAAATAGTAAATTTAACTAACATTGCCTATGGCCTTATTATTATCTGGCTAAGATTAACTAGATTAACTATATAACTCCACATAGGATTACTTCAGTTCATAAAATAGTAAACACGTAAATGCAGATGACACGGTCTAGTCATTAAATAAAGTTGTATAAACTTTCGTCAAACTTATGTTGAGTTTTCGAAGTCAGTTAATCTAGTTAATATAATTGTGAAAACAGCCTTAGTTTTTTCAGTCTCGGCTACTAAAGGAACCAATCTTTTACCGCATTAAAAAAATTATTTTAGATCGGACTGAACTAATGTAAAAAAATCGCCAGTAGGCCACAACGGGTTGCCGACCGGTAAGGGAATCTCTATTCTAGGCAGAAGACCCTCTATTCTACGCAGAGGACACTCTATTCTAGGCAGACGACCCTCTATTCTAGGTAGAGGACCCTCTATTCTAAGTAGAGAACCCTCTATTTTAAGCAGAAAACCCTCTAAAGGCAGAGAACCTAGTGTTCGAAGCAGAAAATCATCCATTCTCGGTAAAGAACCCTGTAGTCTAAGCGGAAGACCCTCTATTCTAGGCGGAGAGCCCTCTATTCTAGTCAGAGGACCCTCTATTCTAGTCAGAGGACCCTCTATTCTAGTCAGAGGACCCTCTATTCTAGGTAGAGGACCCTCTATTCTAAGCAGAGGACCCTCTATTCTAGGTAGAGGACCCTCTATTTCTAGCAGAAAACCCTCTAAAGGCAGAGAACCTAGTGTTCGAAGCAGAAAATCATCCATTCTCGTAAAGAACCCTGTAGTCTAAGCGGAAGACCCTCTATTCTAGGCGGAGAACCCTCTATTTTAGTCAGAGAACCCTCTATTCTAGTCAGAGGACTCTCCATTCTAGGCAGAGGACCGTCCATTATAGGCAAAAGATCGTGTATTTTCGGTAAAAAAACCTGATATTTATGTTCAGGGACCCAAATTACCCACAAAAACCCCAAAATTTCAATTTTGAAAATTTGAACCCTTAGAAGGGGGTACCCTGAGGGGATCATAGGGGTACCCAGGAAGCTCCTAGACAAAAATTGACTCCAGATTCGTGTTCAGGGCTCCAAATTACCCCTAAAAACACCAAAATCTCAAATTCGAAAATTTGACCCCCGAGGACCCCCTAGGGGGGGTACCCTAAGGGGGTCATAGGGGGGTCCAGGGAAGTCCTAGGTAAAAAATAACCCCAGATTCGTGTTCAGGGGCCCAAATTACCCCTAAAAACACCAAAATCTCAAATTCGAAAATTTGACCCCCGAGGACCCCCTAGGGGGGGTACACTAAGGGGGTCATAGGGGGGTCCAGGGGGGTCCTAGGTAAAAAATAACCCCAGATTCGTGTTCAGGGGCCCAAATTACCCCTGGAGACAAGTTTTTGTCCAAATCCCTGACAAAAATTTTTTCAAGTTCACAAGGGTCCCCCCTTGTGTTCCATCATTTTCGGGGGTCACGTGACCCGGCCCCCCGTGGGGTCAGGGGGTCACCAAGGTGGGGGGCACAACTACTCATAGGGGGGGTCCCCCCACCAAAGTTTGGGACCAATCCCCCCAGTAACTTCAGAGAAAAACGAGTAACAAACTTTTGCTAACAGGAAAAAAAACAACAAAAAAAAAACAACAACAACAAGGATCCAGCAAGATCCTAGGCAAAAATAAACCTTGAATTTGTGTTCAGGGGCTCAAATTACCCCCAAAAACACCAAAATCTCAATTTCAAAAATTTGACCCCTGAGGGCCCCCTAGGGGGGGGGTTCCCTGAGGGGGCCGTAGGGGGGTTCAGGGAGGTCCTAGGCAAAAATAAACTTTGAATTCGTGTTCAGGGGCTCCAATTACCCCTAAAAACACCAAAATCTCAATTTCGAAAATTTCACCCCTGAGGGCCCCTTAGGGGGGGTACCCTGGGGGGGGTCATAGGGTGGTCCAGGGGGGTCCTGGGTAAAAAATAACCCCAGATTCGTGTTCAGGGGCCCAAACTACGCCTAAAAACACCAAAATCTCAATTTCGAAAATTTGACCCCTGAGGGCCCCTTAGGGGGGGTACCCTGGGGAGGGGGGTCATAGAGTGGTCCACGGGGGTCCTGGGTAAAAAATAACCCCAGATTCGTGTTCAGGGGCCCAAACTACGCCTAAAAACACCAAAATCTCAATTTCTAAAATTTGACCCCTGAGGGCCCCTTAGGGGGGGGGGTACCCTGGGGGGGGGGGGTCATAGGGGGTCCAGGGGGGTCCTGGGTAAAAAATAACCCCAGATTCGTGTTCAGGGACCCAAATTACCCCTGGAGACAAGTTTTTGTCCAAATCCCTGACAAAAATTTTTTCAAGTTCACAAGGGTCCCCCCTTGTGTTCCATCGTTTTCGGGGGTCACGTGACCCGGCCCCCCGTGGGGTCAGGGGGTCACCAAGGTGGGGGGCACAACTACACATAGGGGGGGTCCCCCCACCAAAGTTTGGGACCAATCCCCCCAGTAACTTCAGAGAAAAACGAGTAACAAACTTTTGCTAACAGGAAAAAAAAAACAAAAAAAAAAAAAAATCGCCAGTAGGCCACAACGGGTTGCCGACCGGTAAAGGACCCTCTATTCTAGGCAGAAGACCCTCTATTCTACGCAGAGGACACTCTATTCTAGGCAGACGACCCTCTATTCTAGGTAGAGGACCCTCTATTCTAAGCAGAGGACCCTCTATTCTAGGTAGAGGACCCTCTATTTCTAGCAGAAAACCCTCTAAGGGCAGAGAACCTAGTGTTCGAAGCAGAAAATCATCCATTCTCGTAAAGAACCCTGTAGTCTAAGCGGAAGACCCTCTATTCTAGGCGGAGAACCCTCTATTCTAGTCAGAGGACCCTCTATTCTAGTCAGAGGACTCTCCATTCTAGGCAGAGGACCGTCCATTATAGGCAAAAGATCGTGTATTTTCGGTAAAAAAACCTGATATTTATGTTCAGGGACCCAAATTACCCACAAAAACCCCAAAATTTCAATTATGAAAATTTGAACCCTTAGAAGGGGGTACCCTGAGGGGATCATAGGGGTACCCAGGAAGCTCCTAGACAAAAATTGACTCCAGATTCGTGTTCAGGGCTCCAAATTACCCCTAAAAACACCAAAATCTCAAATTCGAAAATTTGACCCCCGAGGACCCCCTAGGTGAGGTACCCTACGGGGGTCATAGGGGGGTCCAGGGGGGTCCTGGGTAAAAAATAACCCCAGATTCGTGTTCAGGGGCCCAAATTACCCCTAAAAACACCAAAATCTCAAATTCGAAAATTTGACCCCTGAGGACCCCCTAGGAGGGGGGTACCCTGAGGGGATCATAGGGGTACCCAGGAAGCTCCTAGACCAAAATCGACTCCAGATTCGTGTTCAGGGGCCCAAAGTACCCCTAAAAACACCAAAATCTCAAATTCGAAAATTTGACCCTTGAGGACCCCCTAGGGGGGGCTACCCAAAGGGGGTCATAGGGGGGTCCAGGGGGGTCCTGGGTAAAAAATAACCCCAGATTCGTGTTCAGGGGCCCAAATTACTCGTAGAGACAGTTTTTGTCCAAATCCTTGAAAAAATTCATACCAGAATCAGCCACCGTTGTAAGATGTAGAATTCGTTTGCACAGCCATTCCTCACTTTTCATCCACAGCTTAGGTAAATTCAATTTATCGTATAAAATATGCAAAACATCATCAACCAAATTCACCATCTGTTTCAATATACCAACCACATCAATTTGGTCCATCATAAAGATGAAATTAGTCGCATAGTCAGCTAACCCAACAAGAACTGCCAATTTCTTATGCACATTTCTATCAGCAGGAATAAAGTTCAGCTGAACCAAAGTGTCCAAAGCAATAGCACTTGATCGTTTTAAGAAGGAAAAAATAACCCCAACAACCATAATTTTCACAGACGCGTTCGTCACACTTTCATCTAGCCGCTGTAAATCAACCCACAGTGCTTATAATCGTTTCTTCAACATCAATTGATTTTCTTTGGTCAAATTATTGTACACCATCGGACCAGTATTCATTACAATTACAAAACCATCCATGACTAAAAATATACAAATATATATTAATAAAAAATTGTAATAAAAAAATTAGTATATTTTAAACCTATCCTAAAAAAACACTAAAAATTCTAAAAATAGAGTCACATGACTTCGAATGAGTTGACTTTTATGTTCTAAATATGAAATAACCTTACATTATGGTGGACGAAGCCCGTTTCTCTGATTCCTTATCAACAAAATTTCAGTCATTTTATTATAAAAATTAATCATACGTTTTTCAGCATATACATTATACTATCAAGTTCTTTCTAGAAACCAACTTGTTCGAAAAAAGTTTACCCGCGACTACACACACTATATACCACTTCATCAAAAGTTCCTAAAATTAAAATCTATATAAAAATATAAATAAATTACTATAACGTTCAAGTAGAAACATGAAATTCACAGTATTCTACTCAGAATTTTACAACCTTTCGAATAACACCTTATTTTTTTCATTAACGGACGCTACGTTCAAACCGCGTTCACTATTAATCAATAACTACCGTTCGCTAATTTTTACGTCTTCCTACCATTTCTCAATCAATAGCTGTTCACGAATCATAATTTGCGCAATAAAATCATATATGTATGTAATGTTCATTTTCTTTGAACAACTCACAACCTAATAAAAGTAAAATTGATAATAAATTTTAAATTTTTACAATCAACCATTCATCATTTAAAAAACACAATCAATTAAATGATTTATAAAACACGCAAAGCTATAAACCAACAATTATAAAATATTTTAATTAAAACGATAATCCAATCATCACCAACAACAACAAAATGCTGACTGAAATTCAAATTAAGATATTTTTAGCTTTACATACATGACAAGACCATATAACCAATTCTCACGAACAACATGAACGATGAACCACCCAAGAATAAAACAAATTGAACTGTATGATAAACAGAAAAACCAAAATTACACAACGGCAACAACGACAAACAAATAATGAAAACAAACACAATCTTGTTCCTCACTAGTCACTACAAACACAATCTTGTTCCTCACTACAAATAATTCCACCCCTACTTCGATGAAAACTCACCGATCCAATAACTACACAATAATAAACACACAAAATAACACTTTTTATTTATTCTTTTTTATAATTTTTTTTATTTTGTGATTAATTTCATAAAACTAGATTACTGCAACTAATACAACTCAAAAAGTTAAAAATTATACACATAATTACTTAAATTCACAAATAACAACAAATAAGTATTCAAAGCACAGAAAATTAAAACAATGCTAAAAACACACGAAGAACAGCAATAGTTGTCGACTTAATAGTCCAACAACCACAATCATTTTAAACACACCAATAATTCTAAAGTTTACACAAAGTAACACTATATATTTACACACAATATAATATTATTTAACATAGTAAAAATCTGTCTGCCCTTTCTTCACATCATGAGATAAATAAAAAATAAATGAATGTTGGTGTCTGACGCAATTAGATTTTTCAAAGCACAGAAAATTAAAACAATGCTAAAAACACACGAAGAACAGCAATAGTTGTCGACTTAATAGTCCAACAACCACAATCATTTTAAACACACCAATAATTCTAAAGTTTACACAAAGTAACACTATATATTTACACACAATATCATATTATTTAACATAGTAAAAATCCGCCTGTCCTTTATTCACATCATGAGATAAATAAAAAATAAATGAATTTTGGTGTCTGACGCAATTAAATTTTCCAAACCAACCATCATACAATGTCCAACAACAATTATAATCAGAAGTAAAAAAAACACCAACAAGATCTGCAGCAACAATTACACGTGATTCCAAAACCCATTATTACGTACACAAATGTATAATATTCACACCAAGGTAACACACTAATAATGAATTAATATTAATCATAACGCTTACGGAAAAATTCACGCACCAAATATCCAATTCTTATTAATTTATAGCCAATTCCAAAAGAATTCTCCCCGTTTACCCTCCCTCCCCCAGAAAAAAACGCAGTTTCACGGCTTTGGGTTAGTCAGATTGGTAGCATTTTTTTTCTGCAATAAAACACACTCTAAACAACTCCATATTCGACTTTAGAACTGTTTTTCGTCATATTTACATATTTTCTAAGCAGCTTAAAGAGTTTGACCAACTTTAAACATTCGTTACTCTTCATTAAAACAAAGTTATCTAAATAAATTAAAATCTCACGGAAACCATCTATAAGGCTACAAATTAAACTAACATGGTAAGTGCCACACTGAACCAAACTTGAGCCACAGTATCCCAATTTCATGGGGAAAAAACCACGTTGGAGAAAAGAATCCAATTTTTCAAGGTATGTAACTCAATACAAAAAAGTGATAAAAAAATTGGGCTACTGAGGTGCCCATATGATGACACATCACAAACAACCTCCAAATTTTGGCGAATAAAGAACCTTTTTCGTATAATCTTTCAAAAGTTCAACACCCGCACTTTTCGCAAAACTTCATGAAACTAGATTTTTTTAGCCACATTGGGCTTTTTTCCCGAATTGGGTCTTTTCCATGACTTTAGGTTAAAATTTCTGTCATGACATAAATGCTACAAAAGCATTTTTTTGCAATTTACGGCTTATGGTTAGATTTGATAAAAAAAATCCATTTTGGAACCTTTCAATTTTGTGTATTACTTGTAATATGACAAAAAGTTTCCAAAATGGTTATTTTTTCCCGACTGACTATACATTACCAAACTACTCTGGAAATTTCACTAAGAAATTATTACTAAATTTGTCTACTACGATTAGGAAACAAACTCTTAATACATATTAACAACCAAAATTAAAACTGTGACTTCTTTACAAAAACTTAATAATAACTACTTTTTAAATTTCATAATATTTCTTCAAACAAAATAATAAAAGTCAACAAAAGTTAAAAAAATTCTTGTTTTCAGAAAACAACCAAAAAATTTTCACTTTAAAAATCCTAATCAAAAGAATAGTTTACACCCATATTTCGCTTCAAACCACTAATCCAATAATTCAATACAATATTAAAAAAACCAATATCATCACATATACAACAATTTAATAACAATAAAAACAACGACTAGTTACACTTTAACCAAGAAAAAACACCGCGCATTCAATAGAAATCTGTCAGGACAATCATTTCGAGCCAGTTCACTAACATCACTAATATGAATCCAAACAGCACCATGGCGCACCCAAACTGTATAATGTCCAGATGAAGTTGTAGGACCTTGATGATTAATAATAGCAACACATTTGTAGATATGTCCAGAGACAATAATACGATCTGCATCAAAATCATCAAGAATCGTATTGCACCGCTGCGCCACACCAGTTTCAACATTCGAAACAAACAAATTCCGAACAATCACCAAAACTTCATTGCTTTGAAAATCATAGACACTGTATGTTTGGCACGCTTTCTCACGATTGCACTCTTGACATTTGGCAATTAAGTCACCAGATTCTTCCGCAAATTTCGCTGCCAAAACGTTGTTAAAACTCACACGACTACAATTAGCAAACGATGGAAAAGTCAAATAGTTATGCGACTCCACACTCATAACATTCCGTGAGTTGCAGAAATTACAATATTTCCATTCCTGTACTTCAAATTCGAACAAACGGCTGATGCAAACTGGCAATTGTTGCAATAACTTGTGCAAAAATTCAGAACAGTCCTGTTGTCCAACATTTGGAAAACTGTTAATAAACAGTCCTTTTAATGCAACAGCAGACGTTAACCCAGATCCACGATAAGCCAAAATGTTCAATAGTTCGTGTACAGTAATATAATTTTGCAACGACTTTCCTTCCACCAAATAGGATTCATATAACTTCTCAAAAAAGCCCGGTACATGATCAATCGATTGAATCACAGAATTCACATAACACGTCTCCGAATCCGGATTCAACATATGCAATACTCGTCTCATCGACTCGACATCGTTCTGAAAATATATTTCAGGTACTTGACAAATATTGTAACTATATCAAAAAAATGAACATAAAAAACGACAAATAAAATAGTTCGTATCTGACTACATCAATGAAGCTTACTAATCAAACTTATTTCATATATAAAAATTTTTCAATTCATTTTACCAATTTCGAAATCAACACAATCACTTATCAATTAACTTAATGACTGTTACCCGTAACCTCTCAGCACTATCGCTGGTGCAGTACGTTACACTTTGACTTGTATATGATATTTATTACATCTATCCAAAACTCCATTTCGAATACGACATGTTCGCTACTATACCAATATAATTTTTTAACATTTTTTAACATTCTTTCCAATTCATAGCGACAAAATTAATCATCCATGGCAACATCTAACGTACTTCCTACTTTTTATTTTTAATAATAAAAACACACATTTAAAATACTAAAGACTTGGTGAACACTATGTGCCACCATTTTCACTAACACATAACAAGATCTCTTTTTCCAACACATAACAAGATCTCCTAATCCAACACACTTTCATAAAATGGTCCTTAAAAATTAACAAAATAATAAAAAAAAGATAAGAGAAAAACAAATACAATGAATTCCAACCCTAGTTACAAAATCATCATAATTATATATACCTATTATTTACAACATAATAAAGATCATACCCAGAAAAATAATTAAAAAAATAAAATAGAACTTACTACATCTTGAAATCTCACACGTTTCAGTTTCACTATGCTATCAGAATCTTCTCCAAAGTTTGTTATACCATCCTAAACAACAAAAACAATTTTATTTTTTAAATATTATATAAAAAAATAAAAAAATAAAAAATATTTTACATGTACAGTAACTTATCCACTTAATGACATTTCAAACAAATCTTTTCAATAGCACCAGTGACGGAATGGTTAAGCGTCTGGTTTGTATGTAATATTTGTTACATGAAACCAGAGGTCCTCAGTTCGATCCTGAGCCAGCGATTTTTTTTATTTTTTTCTCTATACATTGTGCAAAAATAATTTATCCACGGCAAGCCACAAAAATAAAAATAATTT
>JASANF010012816.1:0-39888 GCA_030248245.1 Trissonchulus sp. WLG1_4 | reverse complement strand
TATACATTGATAACATATAAGCAACTGCACAACATTACGGAGTAACTCCTAAAGTAGCTGGAATGATTGAAATGTTTATATGTTAACTAATAAGACTTTCTATTACCAGTAGCTCATGACATCGTATATGAAACCAATTATGATTTACCATTCCAAGTATTTGCACCAACTACTTGTTTAACGGTTATTTAGTATTTACTACTGTCTATATTGTTTACAGTTCATTTAGCACTGGTATACAAATTGTGAATGTTTTTGTTTGTTTCAGAGTGTCTTTTGGCAGCTCCAAAAGTTCATTTGTGGAGACGATCATCTATGAGAGTTCCCCCGAGCACAACAGCAGCATATGCCTTCCACCACACCCCACGGCTATACTCAGGTATAGCTTATAAACTTTGCTAATTTGAATTGATGAAATAAATAGTCATGATCTAACAGTCAGACTATTGTAATGGTGGGCTCGTATGGTGGTGCGTGGCGGGCTGAATAATTCTGCACCAGTACGTACGTACGTGTCGAAACCGATCCATATTCAGTTCATTCGCATATCCTGCCTTCCTGTATATTTGCACATCAGAGGTGGGCTAATGTTTTGATTGCAATATCTGCAGATTTATTTCTTGATTATCGAAACAATTAAAACATGACTCTATTGTTTTTTTGAGCAAAACAAGCAATCTTATTTTTGTTATTTTTTTTCAAAATAAGTCTCAGCAAACTGTACGGCGTCTATTTTGCTATTTTTTTGGGAGCCCTAGGTAGCAAGCAGGCAGCGATGGTTAATAATTCTAGAATGGAAAAACTAGATTTTGTTTGGCGTCTGTAAACCTGTTTTTTTGCCGTTTATTTTCAACCATCGTACCGATTACACAATGAGCTAGTTTTTCCAGCAGCTAAAAGTCGACAGGTTTTTTTCGCAATTATGATTTTTACGGTCTGAAGCGATTGTACGGTTGTCTATCATAGAAGATGGTTCTTCAAGCCGTTTGGTAAGTATAGCTAAATTACCTGGATTTGAAATTGATTCGTTTAGATGAGGTCTTCATCAAAAATTGAATAGATTTAGTGGAACAGATGCAAATTTAGGCTATTAGTTTAATAAAGGATTATTAAAAAACATATGTAGCCAAAACTTGCAACTTTTCGTGTAGTCCGTAAGCTTAGGCCAGATTCCCACTAGAAATATCAAATAAGGTCATATTTAGTTTCTAATTAAGCGGCAGTTTTCAGTACAGATATAGGAAAGAAGAAAGTTAAAATAAGCTTTTGTCATCGATTGACTGATTTGTTGGGTTTAGTACTTGTTTCCGCTTTACATTTTGATGTACATTTTATTTTATTATTTTTTGCTTATTTCTTATTTCTGCCTAGTGGGATGTGGTCCTTAGGCATTGGCAGCAATTTTCGCTGCGTAACGTTTATCTAAGACAGCGTCGATTTGGAATCAGTCTACGCAAAATAGGTTAATCTAGATCAGACAAACTTTTCTCAAGTCATTTTGAGGCTTTCGTTTTTTAGTAAGAATCGGCCTTTGTTGATAGCTTTGTAGTGATTAAACACTCTCATTTAACGGCGTATCCGTTCAATTTTCTTTTTTTAGAACTGGGGAACTTTAGGAACTTGGGAATTTTTTTGAAAGGTTAAGTATTTCTGGCCTCCTTTCGAATGTTTACGGAAAACACAAGCAGCCATGAGCCAAGCTTAACTCTGACAACTCTACCTACTTCTGCTAGCCTGTGGATTCATTACAAGAACAGTGGGTAAATTGTGTGGGGTGAACGCACGCTTGATTGCATCCCAGCACAATATATCACTCTATGTATTTTCATGAGACGGCAGACTTTTTCATTAGATTCAGATTTAGCTGGCGCCATTGTATACCTGCGGCTGATATATGAGCCTGCGCTATCGGTTTAGACAGGCTATATTGTTGCATGAAACCACTTTGATGGCTGAATATTGCCTAAGCCGGCCCGAAGTTCAGTTTCACTTAAAAAAGCCGCCTCATTTGTAGTTCATCTATTTGCTCGAGCTGTTTTTTAGCTCTTCTTAAAACCGACTATAACAGTTTGTCACTATGGCGGCGCTGGAAATAGAATAACAAATCATACATGGCTATAGACTGCGTTTAGCAAGAAAAAACTAAAACTGCCTTTGTGAATTCCATCTTTGGTTTTATGATTCCTCACTAAGGAAAGTATGTAAGTACAAATGTAGGAGAAGAAAAGAAATAACCCTTTAATGCTCAGAGTATCATTGAGTAAACAGGGTCATTCTGACACCTTTTAGTTTTTTGGCCATTGCTCGAGCAACGTGCGTCGCAGAGAGATCGCGAAACCACAATTTTAATACAGAAATAAATGGTGAACAAAACATAATCGTCTTGGCATTAAAGCGTTAAGCATAAAAATAAGCCTATGGGCCTGAGTTGCAAAAGTTTTGACCCTTTTGAAATTCTGGGGGAACCGTACTGCAACTGCAAGTCAAAAAGACAAATTTTTATGGTGAAAGCCAATACTCGGGATTGAAAATATATCAATTATATATTTTATTCAAACATTAAAACTGACTTTCAATTTCAATATCAATCATTAATTGATATTGAAATTGAAAATAATTTGCCTGAAAATTGATAATGTAGGTATTGAAATTGAAATAATTCGCTAAAAACTGATTAACAGAAACAACCCTACTCAGGATATAAAGCCTCAAATTGTAGATCTTTTTCATTTGCCTGGGGATGCTCTAATTCTATTATATTGTTGTTCAGTCAATATGGACGTATTCATATTCTATTGTTTATGATTTGTCTATTACTGTACATACTTCGATGCTACTCTTTGAAGGAAAATATATGCGTCATTACTTAAATCTCATGTTGTCAAATCTCATGTCAGCCTTTTAAAGTATTGCGATCCACTCAGTGTTATTTCACTTTTATATAAAAATAGTAATCAACTGTGTAGAAAAATCAACCGTTGAGACTCACTAGTCAGTAATGAGTCATTTTTGTAAATTGTAACTGAGTTAAGGTGGTAGTCCCAGAATCGTAGTTTTTTTACATGAGGCTATTTTCAAAGCTCTTTTTCAGAACAACCAGTAAAGCAGAAATAAAATGAGTACAATTTTTTGAAACAACTCTCAACACTGTCTGCTATTACGTTTAATCACTGATAAAATCCCACGTTAAGACTAGCTACCCCATTGGCTTACAGTTCAGTAAGCCAACGCGGTAGCTAGTCTTAACCATGGTATTTTACACCAAATAAAAAATGCTCTGGGTGTTTTTTGGTGTAGTTTAAGAAAATCACAGTCTCTTTACTCGTAATGTATAGATCTGTCAGAAAAACGGGTCACTGCGACTATGGAACTACCACCTTAAGTGTTTTTTTTAAACTTACCCGCCAAAAAAAACTTACCCGCCAAAAAATGGATAGAGTCAAAGGACTCTTTTAACCTGGCATAGGGTAACATCTAATTAGGGTGCAAGGGGTTGGATACCCTAGAACATCACAGACTAGATGATAAAACGTTTTGTCGTATCCCTCCCACGCCTTGACAGTTTAGGGCTGTAGCAACCCTCTTCACCGAGTTAAGCGTTAAGTGTACTCGTGCTTATGCTTAATTTCTTAGTTTTGTTTCTAAACAATCAGGTGTGGCAACTTTTTGGACACATAAAACTTCGATTCCGTACAGTTCAGCATAAAATTTTCGATTCTGTCATTTTTTCACAGCGACTGAGTGAAAATTGTCCTTGTCCCTGTCCGTTATGTCCTTACGGACAAAGAGTTATGTCCTTACTGACGTCTCCTAAAGAGGCCAAACACAATTATGCAACCTTTTGATTTCACCATCCAACCCATTGTTCTTTAGTCAATATTGAGTTTGGCACCTCGCATGGGTTAACCAGTGGTGCATTTTTTCCGGATAAGATCGCGGCTATTAGCTAACTGCTTTCCTACTCCTAAGCCAGACAACTTTAATAGACATCCATACATATTTCATGCATGTGTGCGTGTGTGTATGTGCATGCTTGTGTGTGCGTGTGTGTGCGTGTGCTGCTTTCATGGAAACCTGAACCGTCTCCCTCCCTTCAAGCCCACTGTCTTTTCTCTGTTTCCAACCCTATTAGTCTACACTGTGTACTTTTGTTGCACCAGTCTTTTTGTTGCTAATTAATCTCGTAATATTTCGCTGGTGTGCGATCTACCTAATTGACTTTCAAGCTGTTTCTATCATGAAGTGTGCTGAGGGCCGGTTCCCACTAAGCAGAAATAAGAACTGAAGCTGATAAACAAATATTTAGTGTTAGCTGGTAGGCCCGTTCTCGCGTTTACTGATAGGTTAGAAACAAGAAATAAGGTTTTTTAGAAACAACTGTTTCAAATATATATATATATATATATATATATATATATATATATATATATATATATATATATATAATATATATATATATATATATATATATATATATATATATATATATATATATGGCTTTAGAATAAAGAAAGAGGTAATGCGTAATCTCACGACCTGATAATTTAATCTAGTTTATCTCTTATTTTTATTCCGCAGCAGATAATCACCTAAACCCTAAATGCGACTGTAACTTTTTTCGACAAGACGTATCCCACCTGCGTACCTATGTAGAATAAAAAAACTAAAATTTAACTTTAACAATGTAAAAAAAGTTGGAGGTCTTACTTCAACTATGTACCTATCTACAATTTTAGCTGACATTAAAGCTTTGGCCTTACACTGACTTTGAATGAAAATGATGTAACTTTTGTGCCTATATATTCATACCTTACGTATGAGAGTAGACATCGGTTAGCGGAAAGTCTAAATATAGCTCTGAGGATTAAGCTTTTTTGCCTCATTTGAATTCCAAGGTTGCAATGTCTTAATGAGTGGTTCCTTGGCTCTCCCTCGGGTTTCTCATTTTTCATTAGCTCCGCATTTCTTGCCTGGTTTATCCGACTTTTCTGTGACAATGCTTGCTTTCTGGTTCATCTATTAAAAAACAAACCATTGCGTGTATCTCCGTCTAATGCCTTTCTTGCGTTCCTTCTAAACATTGTCAAAAATTACTGCTTATCGTTTGAACTTAGATGCCCTACTAAGCCCGGAGTACTTATAGTATTTATGATTGGAATATTTTGGTGTTTATTTGGATGGGTAAAGTTCGCAGTGAAGCAGATACATAATGTGTGGATAGTTTTTCCTAAAACTTTTAGGCAGGTTCACCGCTTCTACAAATCTCACAGTTGTTACAATTGTAAAGAAAAGGTCAAGTGACATGACACGAATTTGTCATCTAATTTCATTTTACGAATCACTAGCATTTTTAACTTAACAATAGTTACAAGTGTACGACTTGTAGAAATACCTACAAGTGTAGCACTTGTAAAATTTTGGCAACTCAACATCGCGGCCCTGATACATAATATATTACCAGGGCAAAAAAACGAAACCATTTTCTTCAAGGTTAAAGTTAAACTAAGGCGAAAGCTTCGATTTAACCTGAAGTTACAGTTAAAGTAGGCGTTACCTAAGGCGTTAATTTCAGCTGAAGTTAAATTACCTAAGCATAATATGAATGAATATGAATTGTGAATGAATGTGAATATGAATATGAATAATATGAATTGTATATGTTTCAAAATAACTTTAAACTTAAAGCTAGTAAGCGTGGTTTAATTTAAGTAAAGTTATAGTTAAAATATCGATTGTTATTTAGCTATTGCTGGCATCGATTTTATTAATTTTACCTAACTACAGTACCACTATTTAATTGCAATGCGATCTCCGAATGTTGTTCGAATGTAAGTCATGTGTAGTTCAATTGTGGTACATACCTATTACTAGACGACTAGTGTAGTGGGTATATATCACAAAAGTTGGCCAATTTAAGTACAGTGCAAGCTGAATTACATGGCTATTTGACTTCGTGTATGTCTGCCTAAGCAGTAGCAAGAGTACTTAAATAGAGCCCCTATCTAAAATTATGGGTAAACAAAGCTATTTCGGCCGGAGTTTGTTCCGATTGATTAGCTGGGACAGGGAAAAATGTCATACTCTTCCCTATTATGCAAGTAGTCTATTTGGATTACTATAGGTATGGGTTGTAGAATGTAGACTATCTAAGTAATCTGTAGTTTATCTCTCAATGTTGTAGAATACACAGGTAATCTGTAGTCTATCTAGATTCTAGACATGTTATGTAGCCTATATTCTGTGTCGTCTACACTGTGTATGTAGCACTAAAACTATTTGGGCAATCCCTGGCCTACCATATAAGTTCTACACAGTGTCTATACTCTTGATAGAGCCTAGTGAGCTCCAGTGAGCCACCAACAGCCCAACTGGCAAAGCACTTAGCCTGGCTAGCGTTGCGTCACACCTGCCCGGTCAACCCAACGTGCTGGCTGCCTTCCTGCTGTCTTGGCACGCAAACCGCCTGCCGGCCATAATTCTATCTTCTATGCATTCCCCAACACTTTTTCAGTTGTTTTCAAAAAGTAGTTAATTCGTTAGGCCTGGTGCGTCTGTAAGCCGGCGTAAAGTACAGATAAATAAGAGAAATAATAAATTTACCTTCTTACTGTTTTTCATCCTGATGGGTTTTTTAGGTTAGGTATGTGATAAAAAAGCTCATGCAGAGTGAGACTTTTAAGTGGCCAACTAGATCTATTTTTATTTTAGGACTGTACCAAATCAGATTACCACATTTCCTCGAATAAAGCCCCGGGTGCTTTATTGTTTCGTGAAGGTCCAAACGGGGGCTTCATTCAAGGCGGGGGTTTTACCTATGTATAACTTCGTGAGTGGCTTGACGAGGGCTTTATTCGAGACAGGGGCTTTATTCAAGACAGGGGCTTTATTCGAGGTAATACGGTAACTTAAATTAGAGCTGGGACTAAACTGCAGTCAAGTAGATTTAATTCCAGCTAAATCGCAGCTAAACCTTCAGTTTTCATCTAAATCTCAAGGGCCAACTGGTGCTTTGAGAAACCGGTTTAAGCTAATTGTCAGTTATTCCAGTTTGGTGGAGTCAAGAGTGGTACAGTCCACTAACAGTTAGATAAGTAACTGTATTGGACAATTACCGTACCTTCCAATCGGAATTTTGCAGGATTTCACTAATTCAGTAAGGTTTGGGTAATAGTCTTAGGAGAAAGTGTTAGGAGAAGAAATTAAGGAATTGTTAATTATTTATTAATAAAAATTAAGGACCATACCTATAGTTAGACTCGGACTTAAAATTAAGCGACTTAGCGCACCTACATAATTTAGTGTATTCTAGCGCTCAGTTTGTGCACAGCTATGTATATAGTATACTTTCCACCAGAGAAAAAAGAAATAAGGATTTAGCCAATCAAAAGGCTGTAATGTGAAGAAAGATAGGCCCCTAGAGGCCTAGAGTACTTTAAGGGATTTACGACAGCTCATCATCGACCCAGTAGCTCAAGTGGTTAGAGCGCTGGTCTGCAGATCCAGACATGGGTGGTGCGAATCCCCCCTTGTGTCATTCTGATGGTGATGCTGTCTTTCTTTTGGTAAGAATCCCCATCCCTTTCTTGACAGCTATACCTCACTATTTATTCTTTCAGGCGCGATCCGTCGGAGGACCGACCCCCCAGCCGCGTGCGCGTGTCCCTGCTCAGCTGCGAAGTCCCCGAAAGCATCCTGCCCCCCTCGCAAGTCTCCCCCACCCCCTCCGACTGCCAGTCGTTACCCTCGCCCCCGCCAACTACAAAGTAGGGTAACATTGGTCATATGACGTATTTGTGGTCCAGTTTGATTTTTACGACAGCCCATGCATTTTATATGATATTTATGAGAAAAGTTTATGCCTAAAATATGTTACATATGTTATGCCAGTATCGTTATAAAATACATGAGTACCTATAGGTATGGCAACACATAGGGGTGGAAGGTTCACTTCCCCATCTCCGTCAAACTGCTTTTTAACCCCCACAATGGTCAAAATTTCAAACAAATCACGCTCAGTGTTGCCTCCACTCCCCCTCTTGGTTAACAGCTGCAAAACTGTCCCACTGTCCCGAGCAAGACAACCAGAGTGTAACATGACCACTAACTGTGTTGCGAACCATTTTTGATGATGTTTTAATAAACAGAGCAACATTTTTGTTGCAGGATGTCGGAAAGCGTGCTTCTGGACGTGTCAGAGGCAGTGGCAGTGGAAAACCCGTTTCGCCCCGAGGGCATGTTGTGCCAAGAGGTCGAGCCGATCGTGCAGTCGTTCAAGACCCGCCCTTGGCCCATTTACTCCCCCATCCCCTCCCCGTTAAGTCCCAATGGCCACCTCCCTTCCTCTGACCCCGAGCCCCCCACAGTGACGCCTGTGACCCAGAGCCCCGTCAAATCCGCACCCCCGAGCCAACCCTCACCCCCCAAATCAGTCCTCAGCAAACGGGCCCCCTCCGGCTCGACGGCCGAGGTGCACTCTTCCACTTTGACCTCCCCTAAGGCAGCACATCCCCAACTAGTGCACATACAGAACAGCAAACGATCGAGGTGCTGTTCCTGTTGTGCTGTACAATAAGCGTGGATGATTTGTGCATAATTTTGCTGGCTGAACGGACATACGGCTGTAAGTGTGAATCGACCCTACCACAAGTACAATACAATACAGTACAACTGGTAAAGTCTCACCGAAGATGAACCGAACCGATGAAGATATATATTCACAGCAACCAACCTGGATCATTTACCGGCTAAAGCTTTACTACAAAAGAAATTTTACCAATTTCTCCGTACAATTTTACAGCGGGGCCAGTCATTATCAATTCTACGAACTCCTGTGACACTGACGTTTCAGTGAGTGTTAGTGACCGGCCACGTAAGCCGTCGGCCGGCTCTGGCCCGGCAGATATTTTAAAAAACAAATTCATTAAATTCCAGTGTCATTTCGGCTTAATTTATCAGGCTGAACTGTTACCTATGCCGTCCTAATTTGGTCGGATGTGGCCGGCCAGCCGGTGATTTTGACCGGCGATTTTAACCGGCCGGTCACAAACACTAGTTTCGGTTTCTATAATTCTAATATGAACCCGTGTGTGCGTGCATTGCTTTAATACATAATATTTATGTGATATGCATCAGATCTGAACACGCGTTGATCATGTTATATACTACTACCAAGAACGTTTTACAGCCGATTTATGCCCATCCCGCCATGCACGTAAAAAACCTCCAATATCCGACCAACTCAAAACCTACCTTAAAAGTCACGATTTACACAAAGTTTACTGCTTCGTTCAACGCACAAAAAACGCATTACTGAACGTCATGCGAAACGCAAGTTCTTGAACCGCTCAAAACGACAGACCTCAACGCACAATGTTAATAGTTGCCTACTTATTACTATTAATAGTAGCTGACAACACAATTATCTACAAGAACAGGTTCTTTGAAAAATTTGTCAAGTTATCCCCCACAGAAAAAAGTCTGCAGGTAGCACTGAAACCGTCTATTAAATCGGCTTACACGTTGTTTAACGTACCTAATCATTCTGAATTTTGAAACCAACCAAAATCGTACCGCTTGTAGCACTGTTAAGCTTGGTTCAACGTTCAACCATAGGTACGCGTCCTTTTCCCTGTAAATGTGGTTTTAAGTAGCCCCTTTCAATTCGACTAGCCCGTTTTCGATAACAAATTTGTTCGTTAAAAAGTGGCTGTTTTGAAAAAAATTGGGTCTATTACATACCTAATGTAGCCCCAGTCTCCCTCCAGAACAGTTTGTTTGACCAAAAAAAAAGCCGAAACGATTCTGAAAAAAAACTGACCAAAATGTGACCATATTTTGGCCTTGTAACCTCAAGGAAAAGTGTGAACCCGGCTTTAAACTAACATCACTACATTGTTATTTACATGTGTAATCATCAGCTTGCATGCCTTTTGTGATCTGTTAATATATTATCATGCTGCTATGCTAAATCAAGTAATATATTACATTATCGTAAAATTATTGGACTAATAATAAAGTTTGCATGATGACTTAGTTTCGTTATGAACTCTTGGTTTAGTTTATTTTACTTTCATAATAGATAATTACCAACTCCTATACGGTACATGTACATATCTAAGTCGGCTATTCTATAGTAGGGATGTTTTCAGTTATCGAAATCTTAATCAGTTCAGTTAATCAGTTAACTGATTAGGTTTAAATTAGATCAGTTCAGTTATCAGTTAATTTTGCAAAATTTTAATCAGTTCAGTTACAGTTAAGCTAACTGTAACTGATAACTTTAACTGAAAATATTTTCAGTTATTTCTTTAAAAATGCTGGTTGGTTTCTTTTTCCGCTAATCCCGATAATTGCTAAAGTTTTCACGTAGTTTCTACTAAATTAGAACTTAATTAAATTCTAATTATTAACAATTTAATTACTAATATTTGAATCTTCTCAAAACAAAAACCTCTTGTCAACATGGGATCAAACATTTACCTATTTCAAACGAAAACTTTAAACTTCTGTAACAACTGCCAAGTTGCAACTGTAAATGACATAAACTGTTGGAAGAATGGGTGCAAAACAATGCCCAGAATAGAATAAAACAAAAAACAATGAATCAAATAAAATAACAGGCAGAACCTAAAGTGGTTCTAAACTGGAAATTCAAGTCTGATCATTCATTTAGGTAATTGGCGTTTTGTCCTTTCAATGCTTTTAGCGACAATTCTACAGAGACAAAAACTTTAAGATCATTGCAAAAAGTAAGCAAGCATAACGCCACAAAGGATTTTATGCATGTTTCGACGCATAACTGAAAATGATTTTTAGTTACCTATTGCATGTAACTGAAAAGAATATCAGTTAACTGATTTCAATCAGTTTTTTACAACCGAAGCAGTTCAGTTACAAGTTAACTGCTTTTGCGAATTGAGCAGTTAAGTTATCAGTTTTTAACTGCTTTTCGAAATTAAAGCAGTTCAGTTATCAGTTATTATCAGTAAACTGTAACTGCTTAACTTTAACTGAAAATGAATCAGTTAGCAGTTAACTGAAAACATCCCTATAATCTATAGCACGTGCACAGTTGGCCTTAGTTAAAAGTCAGCCAAAAGCCACTTCTATAGTACGTGCACAGTTGGACTCTACTACAAAATAGCCGAGTACCATCTTCTATAGCACGTGCACAGTTCAATATTGAGGAAATTTTGTCGGTTTAACAATGTTCTGTCATAACTTTGATTATAACTTTATGCCATTTACAACCTATTTGTAACGGTTCTGCAGAATGGATCCTTCACTACTTCATATCGGAGATATCTGCAGCACTGAAGCCACTCTAGGAACACTGCGGTGCTATGTGACTCGCACTGTGGCGTCGGGAACTAAAATTCTAACGGATGTACTATAGAAGTGGCTTTTGGCTGACCTTAAACTAAGGCCAACTGTGCACGTACTTATAGAATAGCCTCTAAGTCAACTAGAAGATTAGATCAATAAAGGTACAGTCTGCCTTTAAAGGTCGATCATACAGCCTTGTCTTTTTAGTGTTTAACCGGCAAAATTACGAAATAATCACGCCAGAATTTGATCTTATGTAGGCTAATATAATACACGTTGCGTGATTAGGTACATAGGTACATAGTTCGTCATTTTACCGTTATACCTATATATGGTCATGGAATGCATGGCGCACGAGCAGGCGCACACGCACACTTGCATACTGCATTGTGTGAAATAATGCAGCAGGCAGTGTGAAAATAGAATGCGCCCGCTCATGCGCCCGCTAATGCGCCATGGCGTACGCCACGCAATGCGCCCGCTCATGCGCCCTCGTGTGAATATTGGGCCTTAACGTGTATATGCACTGTAACCGCTAATTAACCACGCATATATATATATATATATAGTGACTAGAGTTCGCAAGCGGGTCGGGTCGGGTCGGGTCGGGTCGGGTTGGGACTTCACGGGCAGGGTCGGGTTGAGATTTCCCGACCCGCGGGTTGAGCGGGTCAGTTCGGGTCAAAAATTTGGGTATAAACCCTAGATTTGACGTTAAATTTTGCCATTTTGACGGTTTTCTCGAGCTAATGGACTCTAGCACAATGACTAGTACTAGACTGGAGATTCGCGGAGCGTATTACCTACATATCACGAAAAACTAACAACAGAAAATTGACAAGAAAGTTTTGTATTTGAGAGTTTGTATAGCAGCTTGACCAAAAGTCGGGTTGGTTCGGGTCGGGTCGGGTTGGAATCTATGTCGGGTCGGGTCAGGTCTGGTCAAAAGATGTCGACCCGTTGCGAACTCTAATAGTGACCCCTAAGGCCCTAACCGTGTACACAGTACACACTAAGCTTAGTGTGTGAACGGTTGCACGCGTGTACATACAGTACTGTGCAAAAAAAGTTCCCTGTTCGTCGGCGTACGACGAGCTTCGTCGTTCGCGAAAAGTGACGAACGGTGGCCGAAAAATGACGAACAAAAATTTTTCAATTGTTCACTTTTTTTACAGTGAAAATGTGTTTTGGAGCACTTTTTAAAAAATTTTTGAAAAATTTTTTTGTTCGTCATTTTTCGGCCACCGTTCGTCACTTTTCGCGAACGACGAAGCTCGTCGTACGCCGACGAACAGGGAACTTTTTTTTTTGCACAGTACCGTACCTAGTTTGTATCGTGTGGTACCCACCCAGCCCTAGTTGAGAATGGGTTGTCTGCTGTCTGAGGAGAGGGCGAGTGAATACGCATATACTATATGCACCTGTGACATCGATGGGTTGCACAAGTTGCCCATACAGCACTCCAAAAACCACGTCATGTTCTGGCAACAACTTTCAGAAAGAGATAACACTAAATTATGACCACAAAATGGTGTACCCTGGCCCGGGGAGGAATCGGAATAACTTTTTGATTTTTTGTAACGGGTTTTGAAATTAAAATGCACTTTTCTAGCAATTGTAACACTCTCAGAACATCCTACAAACGCAAGATCACTAAACCACAAAGTTTCAGGGATATTGGGGCGGCAGCCTCCAGAAAAAAATGAAGATCTCTCAATTTTTAGGCCGAATTTTGTCAACTGGAGACGTATCAGAAAGTGCTTACGACCTGCAGCCCGTTTCAATAAACTCACAGGCACACAGGCACAAATTTGTGGGCCTGTGACCTGTGGCCACAGGCACAGATGTACATGGGGGGGGGTCTGGGGGGGGGGGGGGGGAAACCCCCCCCCAGATTTGAAATTCCGGGACAAGCCCACCCTCAGATTTGACCCGTCGGGACAAGCCCCCCTCTCTGAAACCCCAAAATCGCCTCAGATCGCCGTAAAATGCTTCAAAAATGACCTAGAAAACGAAAAAATCGCTTAAAATAACGGAATTTCGCAAAAATTTTCCATTTTTAGGCAAAAATTGGAAATTTTCGCGTTTTTGGGACAAAATATTGGGACAAGCCCCCCCTAAAATGTCGAAAATTTCGGGACAAGCCCCCCCCAGACCGAGACCCCGTGTACATGTATGGCCACAGGTGCCTGTGAATCCCGTTTCAATAAGCATAAAATACTGCCTGTCACAGGCCACAGGCACAGGCCAAATTTCACAGGTGACGCACGCATTCTGACCGCATGCTCGGCTTGCCAGCAAACGCACTCTTATCTACGCTGCTGAATAACAGCTTGGCTGTTATATGGGCGTTATATGAATTGAAAATTTTTCAGTTAATTTAAATGGTCTATTTTCCACTTTTATCGGCATTTATGTTTTATATTTACAGTAAAAATTGTAAAACTTTGTTAATACATCAATTTTCCAACATATAAACTTTTGCTAAACTTTTAGAAAAGCTATTATTTTCGCTTTAAAATACTCCAAAATGCAACAAATACACTGGCGAAGTAAGTTAAATTAAAACCCAACTGCAAAAAGTTTGAGTACAGCATAAATTATCTATATTGGCGCCCTCAGAGGCCACCCGTCCCGTCGGCCTGTGAAAAAACGCCACAATTGTGAGATCGCTCACAGGCACAAATTTTTATTGAAACTGAACGGCCTGTAAGCGATTTGTGGCAGTTAAAAATGTACCTGTGCCTGTGAGATATATATTGAATTGAAACCAAACTCACAGGCACAGGCTCACAGACCCACAAATTTGTGGGCCTTTGAGTTTAGTGAAACGGGCTACAGAAAGTTAAATTAAAGGGGGAACGCCACATTAGACAGTTCATTAGACAAGTAAATGCAGCATAATGTACTGATGTACACATGCAGCCGCAGCACAACGCAATCATGTACACATGTAGCGGCTTTGATGAAAGATAAGAACAAGGAATAAACAAGGAATAGTATATGCCACAAAGTAGCACAGGTCTGGGCTTCGCCCCCAGGACAAAAATTGGAGAATTTTTTGGATTTTAGGCCAGATTTGGTCAACTGGAGACGTATCGGAAATTTTATCTGGCCGGCCCTTGTGTACAATTGCAGTCAGAAAAAATTCCCCCCATTCCCCCTCCCCCCCTGGCCCTGGGTACGCCCTTACCCTGAGATAACACAGCGGTCGTCGCGACTAGTCATACCTATATGTACTACTTCAATTAAAAGGATATCTTGGCTATACGCACAAGTCGTCAAAAATAAACGAAATCTTTATTTTCAAAACGCACAACTTTCGTATTCAGACGATATTTCGCAATTTACAAACTTACGATTTATTTGGTTCCATTTCAAAACAGTCCAACTCAGAGGTTGAGCCACCACAATATTTGGTTGCTGTTTCTCTACTTTTAATCCTCCCTACAGTATATACAGTACAGATCAGAATTAAGGTAAAGTGAAGCCGGCTTCGGCCTCACTTTTCAACGGCTTCAGTTGAAAATGAAGCCGGCTTCACTCTATTTCGGCTTCAATTCAGGTGAAGCCGGGTCGGCTTCAGTGGGGATAAGTTAAGTCAAGTTTGTGACAAACTCTATCACCAGCTGCTCGGATTTGTCACAAATATAATGTGGTTTTGCAAAACTAAATATTGGTACTCTGTTTCAATTTTCAGTGTAATGAAAATTTCGTTAAGTTTTAACTTTTAATTTAACAATTACGTATTGTTCTGACTGATCAAAATTTTAGCTGAGCATTTGAACTTTTAAGATTATACATTGTTATTACTACTTGTAAGGGTATATATACATATTATGTACTCTTGCTAGTTGCTATATACTTGTTATAATGTTATTTAGTTTACCTTCAGAATTCACATTGTTAGTTACTTAATAGTTCACCAAATCTACTATGTTAAGTAGCTTACCTTTACCTACCACTCTACTGTTATTGTCGCGCTTTTAAACGGCTTTGGCGTGACGGCAATCAAACGTCAAGTAAAAGTATTGAAATTAGCCTCTCATTTACATTTCACCTAAAGTTAGTTTTATGGGATGTCTGTCCACGTTGACTAACTTCTCGAGATAATTCCTATTTGCTAGCACTCATCATTTGACACGCTGTAGTCGCTTTGGGGGGGGTAGACTTTTAGGGACACGGCAAAGTTTTGTTACATAATATAATTTTGATTCTATGACAGTAAAAGATGCATATCATGTAGATATTTTCAATATGCAAGAAAATCTGTCGACGAAAAAAATTCTTTTCTCCTAAGCCCCTCCTTTCCGCCATTAGAAGACTCCAGGCAGGTCAGTTTACACCGGGTCAGCAGGTCACAGCCGCAGACGCATAACTCTCGACACACAAACCCGCAACTCTCTGCCAGCCGAGTTTCTACTACTGCTGGGTTGTAGTAAAGTAAGCCACAGGTAAAGTTCTTTAGGCAGTTAGCCAGAGCTTGGAAACCCGCAAGTTCCCACGCTTGTCAGAATAGAAGCAAGCGGAGGGGGATGGAGCAATCTCCTCAGATTATAAATTTATCACAAGGCACGAAAATGATCAGAATTTGTCAAAAGCTCATTTTTACTAAAAATTTAGAATTTTTGCCGTTTTGAGAGGTAATGTCCCTCAAACGTCGGGAAAACCCCCCTTCCCCAGACTTAGACTACGTGTACATTATCTTGTTAGTCGTCAGTTAGACGGGAGCCTGATTGCCGACCTCAAAATGCTTATCTTTTACTGAAAACTTGGAAAAATCTAAAGGATCAGCTTGCGAGAGAGGGGGTGAAGCTTAATGACCGGAAGCAGTAGCATCACCAGTATCAGTAAAAGCTACAATATCAATACTAAAGTTGCGCTATAAATAAATTTCACATTTTAGGTTAAATTTATAGTAACTGCTACTTAGAATGATATGTATTTTTAACTTAGAATTAGCTTTAATAAACTAATTAAAACAAAGTACCAATGTCTTGTTTTGCAAAACCACGGTTATATTTGTGACAAATCCGAACAGCTGGTGATAGAGTTTGTCATAAACTTGACTTAACTTATCCCCACTGAAGCCAACCCGGCTTCACCTGAATTGAAGCCGAAATAGAGTGAAGCCGGCTTCATTTTCAACTGAAGCCATTCAAAAGTGAGGCCGAAGCCGGCTTCACTTTACCTTAATTCTGATCTGTACTGTATATACTGCCACGTCAATGGATTAACCGGATTAAACTAATTAGATTCAACGTGAGGCGGTACAAAGGTTCTTGCCAACTTTTTTTCATGAAAATGTTTAGTTGACTTGCATGTTGCATGATCAATAAATCTAAAAGTTAGACCAAAAATCGCTGAACCATGAGACAAGATAGATGGTGGGTTTTTGTGACTACTTGCTGTATGTACTATGGACGGTTCAAATTCTTCCATTTCGTTTATTTCCACCATTTTCGAAAACTAATTTTTTCTCAAACTAAAGACCTCCACCTCAGTATAGGTAATCAGAAGAAACAAAGACGTTTCCTTTAAAACACCATATTATATTAGGCAATCAATCAACAGCATTTAGTATCGGCATAGATATGTACATGAAAACAGCGATATATTCATATTCAATGAAACACAACGACAAACTATATAAAATACATATAAATAGCACTATAACTATAGTTTTCTTGCCTTTCTAGGCCTCGGTCCGAGCTCGCGTATGGGCGTAATGTCAGTGATGGACACCACACTCATACCCCCCATGGTCAGTCCCTTGATGCCCGCCATACGACCCGGACCCAGGCCCTTGATTTTCACTCGACACTGCTGGATGCCCTTTCGTTTGGCCTTGATGGCCAGGCTAATGCCAACTGCCTGGGCAGCTACATTGGTGCCCTGTTTGCAATTTCTGAAGCCCTCTACCCCTGCGCTGGTGTAGGCGCGTATGCTGCCCTGAGGGGTGGTCATGGCCATTATGGTGTTATTCTTGCTGACTTTGATGGCACAAACGGGCAAATCCTTATAGGCCACCCCTTGGAAAAGTTGCTCGGCCGTTTCCAGACTAGGGAATCGATCCTTCAGCCGTGAGTCATCGACGTACATAAACTTCTCCCCCGACACTCCCTCGTCCACCGTGTGACCTTTGACCAGACCCCGCCGGTCAGGAGCAGTCTTTTGCCAAAGAGCACTGGTGTGCAGTAGAGCAGTGCTCCTGCAGCAACAAGCTGACAACGGGGCACCGACAAGAGCACAGCGTAAACGGGACAGCACAAACATTGGCACTGAAACATAAATAATCTGCCAGTTAGCGTCGATGCATGCTTACAGGCGCAGGTTTCTACGCTCAGCTGGCAAAATTACAAAATACTCACGCCGTTAGTAAGAGTATAAAGATCAGTAGCCCGTTTCAATAAACTCACAGGCCCACAGGAAACCAATTTGTGGGCCTGTGACCTGTGGCCACAGGTGCCTGTGAATCCCGTTTCAATAAGCATAAAATGCTGCCTGTCACAGGCCACAGGCACAGGCCAAATTTCACAGGTGACGCACGCATTCTGACCGCATGCTCGGCTTGCCAGCAAACCCACATATCTACGCTGCTGAATAACAGCTAGGCTGTTATATGGGCGCTATATGAATTGAAAATGGTTCAATTAATTTAAATTAATGGTCATTTTTCCGCTTTTATTGGCAATTATGTTTTAATTTTAAAGTAAAAATTGTAAAACTTTGTTAATACATCAATTTTTCAACATATAAACTTTTGCTAAGCTTTTAAAAAAGCTATTATTTTTGCTTTAAATTACCCCAAAATGCAACAAATACGCTAGCGAAGTAAGTTAAATCAAAACCCAACTTCAAAAAGTTTCAGTACAGCATAAATTATCTATATTGGCGCCCTCACAGGCCACCCGTCGGCCTGTGAAAAAACGCCACAGGCACAAATTTTTATTGAAACAGAACGGCCTGTGAGCGATTTGTGGCAGTCCAAAATCTACCTGTGCCTGTGGCCTGTGAGCTGTGGCCTGTGCCTGTGAGATATTGAAACCGAACTCACAGGCACAGGCTCACAGGCCCACAAATTTGTGGGCCTGTGAGTTTATTGTAACGGGCTACAGATTGTCGAGTGATAATTTCGTAATTTTGCCGGCTAGACGAACATACGACTTGGGCTCGATTCATACTTACAGCCGTACATACGTCAGTTCAGCCAGAAGAATGACGTCACTAGCAGAGTAGCAGCCTAGTGCAGTGGATCAGTTAGTGCATGTGACGTCATTATTTTGTCATTTTGCCGGCTCAACGAACATACGGCTGTAAGTATGAATAGAGCCTTACGACGGCAAGAGTATGAAATGACCAATACAGGCCTATACAAGGGAGGGGTGGGTACTGGTGGCCAGCCAGAAGTCACCGGACGCGCCGAACGTAGTTTGGTGCAAAAAGCGTTGTGGCGGTGGATGTAGTCATTTTGGCATAAACTTAGCCTGCCGGATTGTTATGCCGGCCTAATTTTGTCAGTCGGTTGAATCTGGTTGGCTGGCCGGCGGCCGATTTTGACCGGCCGGCGACCATCAGACCGGCCGGCGGCCGGCCGAAAATTCCGGCCGGTCACAAACACTAGGTGGATGCCGAAATAAGCACTAAAATCTGACAAAATAACTCTGCCACTTACTTATTTAAGTGGTATCACTTCTGCGACTATTTGCTGTACAGTGTACTCTTGTTAGTCAAAATCTATTCTTTTCGTGACGAAATCACATGTTTCGTTTTCTCACGCTATGCAACTATATATTTTTTGTCAGACTTTCACCTGCTGAGTCCCGCTTAGCGTAAGGAGTCTACTGAAAATTGGAATTCAGAGCTACTCGAATGGACAAAATTATCCCTAGATGATTAATTACTAAAAATCAATGTGCAAAAGATTTCCTATGAAAATAAAAGAGTTACACACGCACTCACGTACTAAAATGAATGCAAATTGATTGAATTACAGATTGAATCAAATTGATTCTGTTATACTGTTCATAAACACTAGAAAACAAAATTAGAAAATCAAGAATTAGACGCGACGTTAGCCTACAGATACTGAAATATTTATTCAACAATTAACGTAACAACAAAAACAGTACAGTGGAACATATACGACCATTTTATAACCCATCAAAGGAAATAGTAAAAGTTGATGTAATATTGGTTTTTATTTATAGAACAATTTGGCCGCTATTCTTTTTGAGCGTCGTGGCTTTTTGGAACTGCTGCCGGGTGTTTTTTTAATCACAGGCAACTCGGCTACTTCTGTATCAGATATATCCTCCACCTGAAAACAAGAAAAATAAAAAATACAACAAATTCCATCCTTTCGATAAGACATTATTTCCATAGCTAAGATAAATACAATAGCATTTAACGTGGGTATGTCGACACTCTGTACAAGTTGCGTTTAGTAATTTTTTCTTTAACCCAATTATTCAACGAAATAAATTATCAACTTCAAACCACAGCAACTCCCATGTGTAAAAAACTAACATGATATGTTGAAGCAGAATGCGAATTTTCTTTAAAAGTTTTCACATTCGCTGACCAATTAGTCCTTGTTTACTAATATTACTTACTTAATAAACTTATTAATTACGTATTAATTAAGCAAAAAAGGGGAAACTTACTATTTCTTTTCCACTCAAAATCTGAACCACGACCAAACTACCTTTATTTCCTTGGTGATCGCAGTGGGCTGTTTCGGCGTGCCCTTGTTCTCTGGTGTCTGTGGAGGCTGTTGCGTTTCCTCCACTATGCTGACATCTTCAGGGGTGGCGGGGTCAGTGCACTGCATCTCTGCCTCCGTCTTTACTTCATCTTTCACCTCTACTTTGATCTAAAAAATATTACACGGAAATTAGCTCGGCTGAGCACAGATGTACATGGGGGAGGGTCTGGGGGAGCAAGCCCCCCCCCCCAGATTTGCGATTACGGGACAAGCCCTCCCTCAGATTTGACCCGTCTGGACAAGCCCCCCTCCTTGGTTGCTGAAAAAACGTGCCTGAAAACTCGCCTAGAAAAAAACGTGCCGAAAAAAATCGCCCTAGACCGTTGTAAAATGCTTTAAAAATGAGCAAAAAGTGAAAAAATAGCTAAAAATATGCAACTTTTGCTAAAATTTTTCAATTTTTAGGCGAAAATTGGAAATTTTTGCGTTTTTGTCGGTTCAAGACCCCGAAACGTCGGGACAAGCCCCCTTAAAATTTCGAGAATTCTGAGACAAGCCCCCCCAGGCCGAGACCCCGTGTACATGTATGCGGGTGCACGCAAACTTAAACTAACCCGCCATTCACAAACTAAAAATGGCCAACAATTTTTGGAATTCTTAAAGTGGGTGATCGGAAGATCTTTTGTGTAATAGAGTTGTGACGGTTGCACATTTCTATACTAGCCTTATTTGCCCCCAGATTAGGCTTCAGGTTAAGGCAACTTCTTTTTCTCTGATTCGCACTTCAAGACACCCCAATTTTTTACGACTTTTTCGAGTCTCGACTACAGAGTTGCTCGGGAACAACGCAAGTCGATCTCAATAGGTAATCAGAGGTTCACGCAGGGGCAGCGGAAGGCCCGGTAACGCAACAATAAACAACAATTGGACGGCATAGCAAATATACAACAATTTTGGCACAATACTTATTCATGTGACAAAACTGGTTCATTGAACTTGAATATTTCACCCGAACAATTTAAATAAAACAGAATATCAAAATGAGTAAAATGACGTAAATCTAACATATAAAAGCAGTCTCAAATCAACCGGTCTTTCACAAAATGCTAAGGGAGTAGGGGGTGGGGTCGCGGCGGTCGCAATCTCACTTTTTCGATAATGAAAGGAAAATTAATTGTTTTTGCAGTCCCAGAAATAGCGGACAAACATGCTGCTTTTTCAAGCTAAGAATGCCGTTGCCTGCGTCTTTCAAAGGTCAGCTTTTCAAAATTCAGCATTTTTTGGAACATTGACCCACAGATGTACATGGGGGGGGGGCAAGTCCCACCCCAGATTTGAGACTTCGGGACATCCCCCCCTCAGATTTGACCCATCGGGACAAGCTCCCCGCCTTGGTGCTGAAAAAAGGTGCCCGAAAACTAGAAAATCGCCCCAGACAGCTGTAAAATGCTTCAAAAATAAGCAAAAAGCGAAAAAATCTAAAAATATCCGAATTTTGAAAAAACATTTTTAATTTTTGGGCAAAAAAATAGAAATTTTTGCGTTTTTTCCAGTTCAAGCCCCCGAGTCCGGGACAAGCCCCCCTAAAATTTCGAGACATCCAGGACAAGCCCCCCCCAGACCGAAACCCAATTTTAATCTACATGTATGATTGCACCCCTAAGTCCCTGCAACCATTCCCATTCACGTAGTAAAGCCTGCATCGGATATATTCTAATACATATTCCCTTTCCGATTCTCACTCACTCACCGTATCTCCCATTGGCACCACTGGAAAATAAGAATATTCAATGCCCGCAGCAGCCAATTTCGCATTTTTCTTCCGCACATTCTGTATCAGTCGCCGAGTAATGGCTTTCTGTCTGGACGCGGATTTTTTGCTGTTTTGTTGCTGCACTTGTCGCTCAGGATTCCAATTTTTCCGCCACACTCTTCGGCTGTTTTTAAACGTATGCTCTTTCAGTTCGCCTTCCGGAATGTGTCTGCCTGAAAAATTAAAAAAAAACATCTAAAAAAACACAAACACAGGGTTTTTTCAAAATCGGCACTGTGCAAATGTTGTGTAAATTAATAAATTGCTGTGTAAATTAAGGGTATGTTGTGTAAATTTTCGAAAGTGTGTATTTAGGCATTTTTTAGGTAAAAAATTATTTCTTGCACTTAAAAAAACCACATTTAGACTTTGCGACTTACGAAACAACGAAAATAAAAATTATGAAGAATGAGAATAGAGTGTACGCCGTGCACCCTAGTGCCGACTGCACCCGAAAAACGCCTTATACGCAGGTTTACACAGATCTATTTCATCAGCCAGATCCTACACATTTTTTAATTCCGGGTTTAAAACGTGCCGTAAAGCTTTGAAAGTACTTTGAAGTATCACGCACATGTAAGAGCATCAAAACTTTGGGTATATACCCCCCCCTGGTGGCGGACCCGGCCCCTCTTCCCTGAATCAACCAACCCTCTTCTCCCAAGACTGACGCAAGTTTTACACTTTTTTAGATAAAAGTTAGGTAAAAATCGCTAAATTTCATCAAAAATGGCCAATTTTTAAGTGCCAGTTTTAGGAAGCCCGCAGAAACGAGAGATTTTTTTGTTTTTGAGTCAAAAAATAAAGTTAATTTCTTTATTGCAAAGCGGTCACAGGCTGCAGTCGCCACTTGGCGATTTTTTGTAATTTTTGCTACCAAAATTGGCTGTTTTAGCAATATTTGCGCGGAAACAGGGCTGTGTAAATCAGTGTGTATTTTTATTTTTTGCTGTGTAAATTAGGCGGCCGATGTGTAAATCCACCCTATTTTACACAAAAAAACCCTGCACACACATTATATATATATATATATATATATATATATATATATATATATATATATATATATATATATATATATATATATATCAAGCGCGGATCCAGGGGGGGGGGGGCGCGGGGGAAATTTTTTCAGACTGAAATTTTACACAAGGGTCCCCCCTTTGGTTTTTATTGCCCGACCGAAAAAATTTCCGATACGTCTCCAATTGACCAAATTTGCTCTAAAAATCAAAAAATTTCTCCATTTTGTTTGCTGGGGGCTGCCGTCCCCAGACCCCCGCAATTTTCTGGTCCTTGTTATCATCTATCATCAAAGCCTATGCATGTCTACAAGAGTTTGTATACCATAATGTATGGTACCCCTGCTGGTCTAATACACTGATGTGACGTTCCCCATTTGTTTTAATTGCCAGGTTGGAAACAATTTCTGATACGACTAACTCACTTTTTTGCATTGTAATCTATCGTTTTGCTAATTGCGGCATAGTGAACGCAGCAGTTTTGAAAAAATTCTGTCCATAGCAATACCCTCAAAAACAGTAACGTCTCTCTACTTTAGTATATATATAGAGTTTGAAAATAGATGCAGATTTTAACATTAACATTAACATTTGAGTAGCTTGTCAAACATAAGGTAATTGTTCATGGATTCTGCTGCGATTTGGGCCACTTCGTCACTGGTGAACTGCACAAACGCATATCCGCGACTGTTTCCCGTCTAAAACAGATATTTCACAACAATATTACTATTCGAAAATTCATAACGGAAGGTGCTTCGAATTTTTATCATTATCAGACTTATATATGGCATGCGTGAACAAAAAGGAAGTTATTTGGGAGTGGGGGTGAGCCTCCGACGTGCGGATCAATGTTTTCGTGCTTCGAGCTTCTTGGCTTCGTCGTTGGCTTGGCGACCAACCTTCTGGAAAGTCTTAGGGGGGAAGTGGGTCGAATGGGTAAAGCACTTGGTTTCGTCGGGGGGTAACGCAGCCTCAATTAGCGAACGACCGGAGGTAAAATTTTGCCGGACCCGGATATAAATGCCGGAGCCGGAGGCAGTGTTTTACAAAAAAATTTCAAATAGTAAAAAATGTTGACAATTGTAAAAAAAATTTTCATTTTTTCATTTAAATTTTTTTCGAAACAGCATTCTTTAAAATCAACAGTCACGCCCCATTTCTATACATATATATGTCTTTACACACTAATACGACCAGTAGTATATAGGCCACTGACTGGTCCCGGTTTTGGATGCTCTCACAAAAAATTTTCGTCAACATTGATAAAAAGTTAAAAATTCGGTCAAATTGACCAATATATATAGTCGAGCGGGAAAAAAAAGCCACGTAGATTTGTCGGGAAAAAAGCCATTTTTTATACAGCTGCCTACGTATGAGTTGGAGTGAATCTAGCAAAGTGTGTGCTTAAATTGAGATTTGAATGTTTTTTCAGGCAGTCTACAACCAGCACTTCATATCCCAACGTCGTAATGCCAGAAATATTTCACATGAACGCAGTTATGGCCCTTCCAGTTTTAGTATCGAAACCTGGTCAAAAAATGCTTCACTCAGCTTTTTTACTAAATTTCACAAAAGTGGCATTTGTAAACAATTTTTAGCCTAATACTTACGGGAAAAGGTCTAAACGTGTTTTAGTGCAGCCATACTGCTCCAAATGCACAAAAAACTGATATTTTTCAATGGATATGTGAAAATTGTCATTTTCATCATTTTTACAGGTTTGGCCGGGTTGAGGAGAAGTTAATGCTACAAACTTGGACTGATTTAGTTTTTTTCGACTGCATTTGATTCACAGTATATTTATCTGTGTCAGAATGCAAAAACACGGCATCGGAAAGGTTGCTATGATAAAAAATAGCCCATGGTTTTTTCCCCGTCAGGTGGCTTTTTTTCCCGAAAATGGCTTTTTTTCCCCGACGTCCAAAACGACCGTTGCTGGTGTGTATTGCAATTTTACAGCTTCAAAGTGACACACAAGATGCGGATAGACGTGCTGTTAGCAGATCACTAATCGAAGTTCCAGATAGTTGACTTTGGCAAATTTTATTGTACGGAAACTACAAAAATGGTTTTTTTCCCGCTTGACTATATGGCATTTTGACTGCGGTGACCAGGGCGTAGTCAGGAGTCAGAGGGGGGGTTGTTCGGGGTGTCCGTCTGAACCTCCCCCTCCCCCATTTCGTCAAACCTTTGCAAAAATGTCAAGAAGCGTACCCCCAAAAAGTAAAAAAATTTGGAAAAGATAGCACTTTGTCGAAGATACAATGTCGTAGATGTCTCTAGCTTCCGGGGATTACCGGCCCCCGACCCCTATAACTTAGGCATATGTATATATCAGTCGCATAGCCAGGAAAGAACTTTGGGGGGGAATGACTTTTCGATTTTGTGTAATGGGTAAGAATGCACTTTTTTGCTATTTAAACACAAAAATTTGCGAAATAACAACACATGCAAACATTGTACTAAATTAGATCAGCCGAAAACATCAGAGCTAAAAGTCAAGTTTAAGTCACTAAGTCACGTAGTTACAAGCCTATAGCTGTCTGGGGTCCCTGGAAAAAAGTGTGAGAAACGTTTGATTTTTAGGCCGAGTTTAGTCAATTGGAGACGTAAAAATACATAATGGTCGAGATGGGTAGTCACGTCCATTACAACTGGCAGTAATATAAGTCAGTGTTTTTTTTTGGGACAAACTGGTGGCCATGGCCACTAAAATTATGGATTGGCCACTAAAAATTTTGGGCTGGTGGCCAATCTGGCCACCAAAAACTGAAGTTTAACATGAAGAATGTGTTTCAAAATCAAAAAATCGCCCGGCTTCTGGGGGCTCTAGCCCCCAGACCCCCGTGCAGGTTATCAATAATAATGTATACTGCACAGTCTTCACTCTTGAGGTTTAATGCTTGTACACACTGTCATCTGAGTGTGCTCTATTGTATCGCGGTAGTTATTTTTGTTTCGTTGACAGCGATATGAATTATTTGTTGTGAATATTTGTTGATCCTTGTCGTTGACTTGTGGGGGGGGGGTTACCTGAATAAGTGAATTTTAGGTTCTGCTATTTTCTCAAATTTACACGCAATGCATGCAGCACGCGTAAAGGCGCATCGCACAACGGAAACAAAAAGTTCTTTGAACATTAAATTGTATGTGTAAATCATAAAGCAACACAACAGCTGTTTTGTGGCAAGAAAGCTTCCGTTTCATCAATTTTTTTGTTGAAACTGACAAAAGGGACTTTTATAATAGTATTCTATATTGAGGTGGGGCGGATCTAGGGATAGGGGCGGCAGTGCGGCCGCACCCCTCTCCGAAATATTCAGCAAGTAAAATTGTACACAAGGGTCCCCCCTTTGGCTTTTATCGCCCGATCGAAAAAATTTCCGATAAGTCTCCAGTTGACCAAATTTGTCTTACAAATGAAAAAATTTCCATTTTTTCGACGGGGCTGCTACCCCAAGAACCTTTCAATGTTGTGGCTTGCCATTCCTTATTATGATCCTTCATCAAAGCCGATGCATCATGCATGTGTACATGAGTGTACATTATACTGCATTTATATGTGTAATACACTGTGATTTGACGTTCCCCCTTTCGATTTACCTTTCCTGCCTGCTGAAAAAATTTCTCATACGTCTCCAATTAACCAAATTCGACAAATAAATCAAAGATTTTTTGCAATTTTTTCAGGGGGCTGCCGCCCCCAAACCAACTTCTGCGGCTCTGTTGGTTTGTCTCATGACAGTATGTGTAGTATGTGTACATGAGTGCATTGTTGGCAGTTTATTTGCTTAATATATACGCTATGTAGTGCATCGTTGTAGCTGTCTTTTACCGTTGCATAAAATAATGACATTTTAGTAAATTCGTGGTTTGTATTTTGTAATGTAAAAAAACTTCGTAAACTTTCCAAATTTGCTTGCTTCTGGAAGCTGAAAGGCCTCTCGGTTTGGTAATTTTCAGTGTTTTTTAACTCAGTAAATTGTGAACGCATCTTTTAAATTGGCCACTAAATTTTTGCATTGGCCACTAAAATATTGGGTCTAGTGGCCAGCTGGCCACCAAGAAAAAAATGAAAAAATAAACCCTGATATAAGTACTGTAACCGACTTAACCTTGTAATTTTTTCTAAAAATTTGAACTTTTTGCCAAAGTTGGAACAATGAAAATCAGTGTTTTTTTTTGCGTCAAAAAGTGCGAAACGCCGCACTTTTTTTCCGAAATTTCGCACTTTTTTTTGGCCATGTGCGTCCCGTGACGCACTTTTTTTCGGCTGAGGCTGAAAGATGGCATAGCTGATTTGGCCAAAAAGTGCCGAAAATGGCATTTTCGTCGTGAAAATTTTGAAAAATTTTCCAAAATTGTGTCGAAACCATTAAATTTGTAAAATTTTCTGATGTGTCTAACGTTTAAAGCTTGATCTGTATATACAGCTACAACTGGTTCAATGACAGTTTACAACCTATTATGATTAGTTATGATTAAGATTACATATGATTAGAACAAATGCCAATTAGAACAAATTAGAACAAGTGTCGAACCATGCCGCACCCAGCAAGTATCTTAAAAGCATCAATTAATGCCGATAGATATATATTTAGATGATTGCCGCGCTAGTATCAAAATGTGGAATAAGAGAATTCTATTACATATATCTGCTGAAACTAGCTTTGTGCTTACAGTGTTAATAGCTCAGTTCCTGCCAACCTAATTTGGCGTAAAGATGCCGTCTCCAGGGGAACTGAGTTAAGGTGGTAGTTTCGTATATGCAGTTTTTGTCGCGATTCGCTCGAACCAACAGCTAACTTTATGAAATTTGGCACACGTATGAGGCACTTTTAGGCCAACATATGAGCAAATTATAGGCTTTTCATATTCAGCTACATTATAGTTATTACAAAAAAAGTAGTGTTTTTGACCTTTTTTGGCTATTTTTACAATATTTCGTGATTTTTAAACAACTTTTTCTCAAAAACAGTATTGATTTTCACTAAATTTAAAAAAAGGACTCTAGATGTTTTACTTAAGATCAGTTTGGAACGTTAAAACGCATATTTAACTGCAACTGTTTTCAGGAAATTGACACTTTCTGAATTCAACTCCGATTTTCGTTTTATAATGATGTGATGTAAAATTTAAGCTGCGCATATCTTCAAAACTCGGCACCGAACTAGATAAAGTTGTACTACAGTGTTGTGTCAATACTCATGTTACCAACTGTTATATAACCAGGGTTATGAGCTCTGAAGTGTATCACCCCCATTTTTGACAAAAAACGCTCGAAAATACGTGACAAGAGGTGATGTTCTATATTCGTTTTACCTAGCTTCCGTATTGCCGCTTGAATGTAATAGCGGTCATATTGAAAGACAATAGGTCACTTTAGACTATGGTGGGTGAATTTATTGTGATGGTTGCCATGGCAACGCATACACGTTCATTACACTAAAAGATGCGTCATGTACTCGAAAGTGACAATTTGCTGATTATGTGTGTAGTCTATATACATAATATTTAACCAAAATGAAGAAAACTAAAATGTCTAGATTCCTTTTTTTGCAATTATTGATAGGCATTGTAGTTTTTGTTTTCTCAAACCATAAAGTTTTACAAAGTTCAAAAAAGTTCTATTTTGAAGCTTAGATTTAAAATACTGAAGCAACGTGATGACTTATCCAAATGAAACTATGCATGTATTGAGACACCTACAAGTAAATTTAGACTAAATTGTAGTTAAACTTCATCAAGTCATATTCTTTCCAAAATGAAACATAAAGCAAAAACTTGAAAAAATGCCGAATTTGAGATATTTCACAGCGTATTTTGGACAACCTGTTAAAATTGTAAACAAAACAAATACATGTGCTTATGCTCCATTTTTTTGTCTGTGAAATGCAAAAAACCGCTTATGAATAGCTTCTAAAACAACCGAGTAACAGCTCATCAAAAAAAGCTGCATATACGAAACTACCACCTTAAGTCAAAAACACCAAATATATACTTGGCTTCTGGGGGCTGCCGCCCCCAGACCCCTGCAACTACTGCAGTTCCCGTTTTGTACTTTTTCAAGCAGTGAATTTTTACGCAAGGGTCCTCGCTTTTATTGCCTGGTCGAAAAAACTTTTCGATACGTTTCCAATTGATCAAATTTGAACTAAAAATAAAAAATTTTCCAATTTTTTTCCTGGGGGCTGCCGCCCCCAGACCCCTGCAACTTCTGGCAACATGGTCTTCCATTTTCAATAAATTCACATTTTTATGTTAATATTGAAACAGTGCATTTTAACCCATTCTGGGTTTTTTTTAGGCCATAGCTAAGGCCATGGCCTAAATTTTTTCGGATTGGCCTAAATTTTTTCAGCGATTGAGGCCAGCTGGCCGAAACTTTTTCAGCTGCGGACGGAGAGAAATTTCCGATACGTCTCCAATTGACCAAATTTGGCCTAAAAATCAAAAATTTTCCCCAATTTTTTTCTGGGGGCTGCCGCCCCCAGACCCCTGCGGCTCTGTGGCTTACTATACCTTGTTGTTGTTACTATCTTTCATCAAAGCTATCACTTGTTATGTATCTTTCATCAAAGCTATCGCTATGTTACTATCTTTCATCGTCTATACTAAAGTACATTATGCTGCATTTATATAATTATACGAGTATATTATCCTACATTTACTTGTGTAATAGACTGTCTGATGTGACGTTCCCATCTTTTGTTTCAATTTTTGTCAGAAAAAATTTCTGATACGCCTCCAGTTGACCAAATTTGGGCTAAAAATTGGAAAAGTCGCCAATTTTCTTCTGAGGGCTGCCGTCCCCAGACCCCTGCAGCTGTGCGTTTTAGTAGTCTTATATACGTTTGTAAGGCCTGTTAAAATTGCTAAAAAGCGCCTTTTAACCAACCCATTATAAAAAATTGAGTCATTCTCCCCGAAATTTTTTTCTGGGATGTCTAGTTTGTATATATATATATATGTAAAGCTGTTTTATGGTAGAAAAAATGTAATTTCTGGTGAATTTACGGTCCGTAATAGGGATGGGACCGAAAAAAATTTCACCGAATACCGAATACCGAATATTCGGTTTTTCGTTTTCGGCCGAAAACCGAATACCGAATATATACCGAATACCGAATAGTTGTCATTTGTCACGCAAAGTTTTCTCAAATTTTAATGACCCAGAAAAATAAAATACTACGTATAGACAAATATATAAATACTATGTATAGTACCCCGGGGTGGAGTGGGACCGTGTTTTTTGGGGCAAAAAGGGACACTCTCACCTAAAAAGTTTCAGAAACAATGCCGAAACATGCAACTTTGAGGGTATTATACATATATATTCTACACACAACATAGGCGCAGATTCGGTTTAGGCCGTAAATGCAAACTCGCATTTTTCAACGTTTAGAAACATGTTTTGTATGCTATATAAACCATGTATTATCATAATATTATACAAATAAGTATCGTGCCAGTGTGCAGTCGAATATACCCCCTTCGTGTAGTCAACTTTTTGCTGATTGTAAACCTGTGGTTTTTCAGGGCATAGCTAAGGCCATGGCCTAAATTTTTCCGGTTGGGCTTGAATTTTTTCAGCGATTCAGGCCAGTTAGCCTAATCTTTTTCAGCTACCGATGAATAAAAAATTTCCGATATGTCTCCAACTGAACAAATTCGGCCTAACAATCAAAACAGTTTCTATATATTTGTTTCTGGGGGCTGCCGCCCCCAGCCCCCAGACCACTACAGCTTTGTGGCTTTGTGTTCTTTGCTTTTATGTTTCATGTAGGCTTGTCCCTTTTCACCCCGGCTGTCTCAGGGTCTTGGGCTGTTTTTTGAGTGAAGTGGGACAGTTATTATATTGCTTGTAAACTTTGCAGAATTTACTGGTATTTTGCCAATTTTTTGAGTTTTGACGATACTTATAAGCATCCATCAAAAATTCACGCAAATATGTGTTCTGTTAAATGCCTCACAAATAATTATATATAGATTATTAGCTAACATTATAAAGTTTTCATGTCTGTTTTGTACATCTCGGGTCGAAGTGTAGTGCTAATTGAAGGATTAACTAAATGGGTTATTCAAAACGTTCCTTGATTTGGAATTTTCTTGATTTTCTAACTATTCGGTATTCGGCCGAAAATTGACTTTTCGGTACCGAATACCGAATACCCGTTTTTCGGCCGAAAACCGAAAACCGAATACCGAATTTTCGGTACATCCCTAGTCCGTAATATAAAAAATCTTGTGGATCCTCGCCAATCCGTCAGCTGCTGTGTAATTTTTGGTGGTTTGAGCTCCAAAAAAATTTAGATGCCGCTCTTTTAACAAAAAAGTATTGCTTTTGATTGAACGAATATGCTAATATGTATGTGTCGTTTTTGTGTTAAAATTGCTGTTGAATGCATTTGAACAAGCTCAAATTCTAAAAGTCGATTCCATCCAAAATTTGTTTCTGGCTACACCACTGCTCAATATAGTATGCTCATTTTTGTAAATAATTTTTGCGAAAACGCAAAAATGAGTTGGCCTAAGCTTTTTGTCAATTGGCCTAAAAAAATTTTGGACCTGAGGCCAAGTGGCCTAAACTTTTCAGACCAAAAAAAAACCCTGAACCCATTACAAAAAATCAAAAAGCCATCCCCCCGAAATTGAAAATTTTTTAAAAAAATTTTTTGAAATCACAAAATCGTAATTGAGGACGGCCATTGCCATAATAAAGTGATTTTCACCTAAAACTCGTGCATAGATAGCATTATAACCGCTCTGCGCACTTTTTTTCAAAATGACGCAAAAAAATTTAGGCATGTGCGTCAGACGACGCAAAATTTTTGACGAAAAAAAACACTGATGCAAATTCTCCGGCTCCGGCACTTTTTTGCCGGAGCCTCAAATAAGGCCGGAGCCGGAGCCTCCGGTCGATCGCTAGCCTCAATCCCTCCAAATCCCATATACATATATACAGTATATATATACTGTATATATATATGATAAGACACTGGATAGTGCAGAAAATGGCGGCACTAATTGTTATTTCTTGTTTTACAGCAATGTCTATTGTAAACACAGGGCCAATTAAATCTTTACCGGATTAAACGCACTGGACTTTAGTACGAGCTATGAGCTAAACTAGTCGAAATAAGTCAGCGGCTTAATTTTACTCTAACCCTATTTCAAAACTACCACTACACTAACGGATTTAACATGCACACTTTACATTAGCGTGCATAATTTAGTCCGTTTAAGCCCTGGGTTTTGGAATGGAATTTTTAAGCATGACTTCAAACCGTTTACTCCGATTAAAAGTAATCCGTTAATCCGGTAAAGGAATGGGCCCAACAGCATACATGTACATGTACACGGTGTCTTGGTTTGGGAGGGGGGGTTTGTCCCGGATTTTTCGAAATTTTAGGGAGTTTTGGTCCCGACTTTTCAGGGGTTTTAAGTGACAAAAACGCAATAAAATTTTGATTTTTACCAAAAATTTTGCGGTAAAAATATATAAGGAATTTCTAGCGATTTTTTTCGCTTTTTGCTTATTTTTGAAGCCTTTTACAGAGATCTGAGGCAATTTCGGACACTTTTCAGCACCAAGAAAGCGGGCCTGCCCCGGTTGGCATAATCTGAAGGGGCGGGGATTGTCCCATACTGTCAAATCTGGGCGGGGCGCCGGGGCTTGCCCCCCCCCCCCCAAAACCTCCCCTATGTATAGCAGGCGGGGAAAAAAAACCCGCATTTTCATATTTCGTCATGTAGCTCATAGACTATACGTTTTCACGGGAAACCAAAAAAATTTGTCGTAGGCCTAACCTTACTCTAAACGCTGGGACCGGTTTCATTTAGCTATCGCTTACCGTTTTTTAGCGGGAAGCCAAAAACTTGCCGGGGAAAAAAAACCCATTTGGGGGAAAAAAAACCCATGTGGGGGAAAAAAACCCACCCCATAAATCACCCGAAAAGTATGTTAGCGGTAGTTTTTCAACTCTATGGCACGTATTCGGATTAGTAGAGGCCCCTGATGCCAAAACTATACGCAGATTTGCTATGGGGCCTCAGGTACACAAGTTTGAAAACTGCTCTTCGCAGCCCATTATAAAATTTTGAATTTTCAGATTAGAAAACAAAACACCTTTATTTCGCCTGAAAACGTTAAAAACAACTAAAAAGTTGCGATATCGCTTCAAATGCATGCAAAATTTGCACTTTATGGTTACTTTTTACGCCATCGACACTCAGTGGGGGGTACCGTAAGTGGTTGTGACTGGTCGTAAGGGCCATAAATTAATTTTGTTCGGTTATTTGGCGTTTAAACAAGAGAAATTAACAGCTTATAATTAAAAACATACAAAAAAATGGCAATAGTACCAGAAAATACTACTTTTCGCTGCAAAGGGACCTCAAAATGACAAAGTCCGACTATTAGGCCCGTATTTCAGAATTCGACCAAGAAAGTGTCAATATGCGCATTTGTGTTAATAATAAACGTCTTTTTGCACTACCATGAGTCTTTTGGGGTAGCTACTAGGTTTTTCGACATCACCGGACCATTTTCAAAAAGTGGGTTTTTTTCCCCCACATGGGTTTTTTTTACCCCGTCTAATTTCGGTCATGCCCCCCCTCGTACGAAAGAAGGAGGGACCTACCACTGCGGTCATGAATAGAGGAAGGGTAGTCCTCTGTAAAAGTGTTTTTACATTTGAGCTCGCATCTCTTAGCGCTGAGAAATGAGACTCCAAAATTCACCTCCCTGGGAGCCATGTCGGGTCAAAAATAGGGGGGTCCAATTTTTGACTCATAAAAAATACCAGCGAGACCCCTTTTGGATACCGCTTATATACGTTTGCCTACAGGGACTGTACTATACGCTGGCAAATTTTTAGACCTGTACCACGTACCCAAGTTCCGGAACTGGGGTGGGTTTTTTCCCCCAAAAAATGGGGTGGGTTTTTTTTCCCCGCCTGCTATATATACTGCCTACATTTGAGCCCAACAGTTTTGTGAATGTTTCACAAAACTTTTCTTTCATAAGAACAGTAGCGTAGCCAGGATGAAGTTGAAGGAGGGGCCAACGTGCATTTAAATTTTGCCCGAAAATTTTTCGAAGTTTGTCTACCGGGGGGTGCTACGCGACCCAAATCGCTGAGGGTGGGCCGAAACCGCTGAGGGGGGATCTGGGCCCCCGGGCCCCCCCCTCGCTACGCCACTGCATAAGAATCTGAGGCGCAAGATATAAACAGACTTTTTTACTGCGAGCCACTTTAACCCTTCGCACTATCCCAAATTGATTGAAGTAACCTCGAAGCTCTTTTTCGAAAAAGCCAAATGGCAAATGTGCAACATAAATTACGCCACGCTGTCGGGCAGGCATTCTTTAGATGGTTTCTTTAAACCTGCAAAAAAAACAGCAAACTTAAAGCCACAGTTTAACACGAGGGGGGTCTGGGGGGGTTTGGTACAAGGGCAAGAAAAATCAGAGCCAAGGTACAGTATATATATATATATATATATATATATATATATATATATATATATATATATATATATATATATATATATATATATATATATATATATATATATATATATATATACAAGGGCAAGCACAATTTGTGCAAACTGGGCTCTCAAATATAGTCATTTTTGCCATATTTAGGTGATTTTTACCTAACTTTTTCCCAAATTTTTCAAAAATCGCTAATTTCTGCACTAAAAGACGGTGTTTTGACCAAAAATTGTAAAAATCGTTAATTTTTCCGCTAAAATATGGTGCTTTTTTGTCAGACTTGGTACAAGGGCAGTCAAAATTGTGGTACAAGACCCCCCAGAATATATAGTCAGATGGGGTAAAAAAATACAAAATATGAGTATATACAAGGTTTTTTTGCTTTCCTGGATTAAGTTTCTCGGGCAAACTTTTTTCCGACAATACCTCGCAGAGTTGCTCTACAAAACCACATATTAAACTTTTCTCTCTGCATTATACACTAATTTTATGTATATAAATCGAAAAATAAACGTATTTTTTTACCCCCATGTTGGGGGAAAAAAATACGGTCGCGGGGAAAAAATACGGGTCGATTCTGACTCATCCCAGGAACGCAGACCAAAATGCTTCAACGGTTATGAAACTCAACTCGAACTTACTTTTTATATTTATTTTTAATTTTTTTAATTAAACTCACACATAAAAGAAAAGGCCACTGAAATTAAAGCCCCAAGAACACCACAACTACTTTTCACACTACACTCTTTTTGAAAAATTTTTTTCAAAATTTTTTCCGTTTACGTATTATTTTCTTGCGGTAAACTGAATTATTTGACGTAAAAATTGTACCGCGGAACGCTAAAATTTGTGGTGACGCCCTGCTTGATTGTTTTTGCATACTTGAATGTAGTCTTAAATTTGTTAAATTTCCCTTCATTGCTGTCAATATTCAAATAGTGTTGTACAACATATTGTTCCCAGATTTTGTATTTTAAGGAGTGAATAACCAATATTATCATCAGTTTCGCAACTTGGGCATATGTGCGTCTGTATGTGTATTTATGTAGCTGAGCTCATAATTTGAACACCCTAGTGTAGCTGGAACCGCTCTGTTAGCATTCGGTGGTCGTAGTACACTTGGAGGCCGTAGCACCTTCCTGTGCTTACTTTTTTAAGCAAATGAAGTTGTTTTCGTTTAAAAACACAACATGAAGGCAAAAAGTATCCGTATTTTTTTCCCCACAAATCGACCAAAAATGGGGGGTAAAAAATATGGCTCCCGTAGGCGCCAACCAGTATAGTGGTGCGGGGGAAAAAACCCTACGCGTTTTGCGGGGAAAAAAAACCCTAGTGCTTCCTGGCCGAACCTCCCGACATAGGACCTTTTTGAGTATGCAGGTGGAAAGCGCATCCCAACCCAAACTGACTTACCACACCAATTTCTGTGCAGTTTTGAGGCCTGTAGCGTTTTTTATAAAATTTCAAAATTTTGCATGTTGAAAAATTCCAAAGTGACAAAATTTTCCAAATTTTTGACTTGTCATAATTTTTCACAAAAACACTTTTGACCAACGCCGTTTGCATTTTTCAAGAGAGTTACCTAGTTACCTTTCCTCTATACTTCTGAAGCTCGAAAACCGTGAAAAACGCTGTGGTTTACCTGTGACTGGTCAAAGTTTGTGCGGGAAAAAAAACCCTATTGCGGGGAAAAAACCCTATTTTGTTTGGCGGCATTTTTTGGGTTAAATGCAGTTGGGGGGGGGGGAATAGTGGACCTGTTTTTTTTAGTAGAGCACCTTGGGGGAAGCATTTTTGCTTCAAGAACCCCTATTTCATTTTTTGGATTTTCTGAGATATGACCCCCCGAAATCTGATTTCTCAGTGAGGGACAATTTTACAATTTTTTATCCGAAGCCCTTGATTTTTGCGTTCTAAAGCCCGGTTCATACTTGTCCTTAAGAACATAGGGACAGGGACAAGGACAAATGTGGGATAGTTGGTATGGAAAATTGACGCAATCGTTTCTGCTACTTTTTCGCATGTAGTAATTTTAAGTAAATTCTTGTTGTCATGCCAAAAATTAGCGGAAACGATTAAGTAAATTTTACACAGCAGCTGTCCCAAGTTTGTCCTTGTCCCTGTCCCTATATTCTTAAGGACAAGTATGAACCGGGCTTGATCGTGTCTAAATGGTGTCAGATTATTGTTTACAATTTTTTAGAATCAAAACGATGGCTCTTTGACCGGGTTCCAGCCAAAAAATTGGCCGAATTCGCCAGAAACGTCCAATTTTTGACCAAATTCAAACTTGGCCTTAATTTAGGCTTGGGCTTAGGCTTAGTATGGGGCTTAGGCTTAGGCTTAGTATTAGGCTTAGGCTTAGGCTTAGGTTCAGGCTTAGGCTCAGGCTTAGGCAATAAAAAAATCGAAATTTTCAGAAAAAATCCTGCCAGCTTAGCCTAGAGAATCCTGCCAACTAAGCCTAGACGATGCCTTAAAACATCATAACGCACTCAAAACTACCCAAAAACAAAGATTATAGCCAATTTTGGCTTCGAACTTTGGCCTACGTTCACGTCCAAAAACACTGAAAATGCAATTTTCAAGGGGTCATAGCTCAGAAAATCCAAATTTGTGGATAAGGGTTCTATTACAAAAAATGCTTCCCTCAAGGTGCTCTACTTCAAAAAATAGGTCCACTATTTCCCCCCCCCCCCCAACTGCACTTGATCAGTGTTTTTTTTTTCGTCAAAAATTTTGCGTCGTCTGACGCACATGCCCAAATTTTTTTGCGTCATTTTGAAAAAAAGTGCGCAGAGCGGTTATAATGCTATTTAAGCGCGTGTTTTAGGTGAAAATCACTTTATTATGGCACTGGCCGTCCTCACTTACGATTTTGGAATTTTAAAAAATTTTCTGAAAAAATTTTAATTTCTACTTTTAAGCAGCGTACCTCGAAAAAAAGTTGGGGGGGAATGGCGTTTTGATTTTTTGTAATGGGTTAAAATGCACTATTTTCAATATTAAAATACAAATTTGAAGTGAAAACGGAAGGCCACGTTGGCAGAAGTTGCTGGGGTCTGGGGGGGGCAGCCCCCAGGAAAAAATTTGGAAAATTTTTTGACTTTTAGGCCAAATTTGATCAATTGGAAACGTATCGGAAAATTTTTTGGCCAAGCAATATAAGCAAAAGGGGAAAAATTCACTGTTGAAAAAAAGTAAAAATGTGTAAAAAAATTCACTGGAAAAAAATTCGGGAGGGGTGGCGATTCCGCCCATCTACTCTTCCCTGGGTACGCCATTGCCTTGCCCATTTAGAATGTGCGAAAGCTGAGCTTAACTTATAAATTCTGGTTTCTGAGAGTCGGCGACTTAAACTATGGACCTGGGCGTGGCGTTTCAGCATCTATAAATTTATGTTTTATTCGATACGCTTCGTAGTGCGGTATCCAAGAGGGACTTAAATATTACGTCTAGGTATTTTGCTGATCACGTTAATTTCGGTGTTGTTGAGAAAAGCTAAGCAGAGTTTTGAATTTTAGCAGACTGAAAAAGGCTACAAGGATGCAATTTTGCTTGAAAAAGTACAAAACGGGAACTGCAGTAGTTGCAGGGGTCTGGAGGCGGCAGCCTTCAGAAGCCATGTATCTGGTGTTTTGGGATGGAACTTAACTAGTTCCCCTGGAAACTGCCTCATTACGCCAAATTAAGCTGGCAGGAACTGAACTAAACACTGTAAACACGCAGCTAATATATTCAGACAGATATATATATATATATATATATATATATATATATATATATATATATATATATATATATATATATATATATATATATATATATATATATATATATATATATATATATATATATATATATTATTAATAGAATTTCTCCTATTCCAAACTCTGATACTAGCGGGACAAATACCTATTGGCATTAATTGATGCTTTTAAGAAACTTGCTGGGTGTGCCATGCTTCGACACGATTTATTCTAATCATGATCTTAATCATTACTAATCATAATAGTTTGTAAACTGTCATTGAAACCAGCTGTAGCTGCATACCGATTAAGCTTGAAACATTAGACACATCAGAAAATTTTACAAATTTGATGGTTTTGACGCAATTTTGGAAAATTTTTCAAAATTTTCGCGACAAAAATGCTATTTTAGGCACTTTTTGGCCAAAATCAGCTATGACATCTTTCAGCCTCGGCCGAAAAAAAGTGCGTCACGGGACGCACATGGCCAATAAAAAGTGCGAAATTTCAGAAAAAAAGTGCGGCGTTTCGCACTTTTTGACGCAAAAAAAAAACACTGCACTTGATCCCATTTTTTTGCTAAACTCACCCATTGTTGCTAGTAAAATTAGTTCATCTGGGCTAACAACATGCGTAGAGTTCATTAAAACCGTTTATTCGGCCGCAAAACGTCGTTTTTTGTCATTTTGGGCCATACCCCGACACCCCTTACGAAACCTGTTTTGGTGATGTTTCACCCAAATTTGGCATTTTTTGCAATATTTAGGTTTTAGCTGCTGCGTACCAATTAAATCCAAGAATGATAGACGCGGGCGGTGTTTGTCCGCTGTTTCTAACGTAATAAGCGCAAAAATCTGTTTTTAATGCTTTTAAATACGGAAAAATGCCTATTTGGGCAGAAGTCATTTCTGCCAAAACGGGTCGATTTTTGAAGAATCATTGTGAGTCACATGGATGTCGCACTGCAGCCTAAGAGTTGTAGAACACGATAAAATTGTGTTTATACTCCCTGCTAATAGAACAACCAGAAAAAGTGATAGGGTTTTTTTTCCCCGCATTAGGGTTTTTTTTCCCGCATAGGGTTTTTTTTCCCCGGAGGTTTCGAGACTCATTACTCAGAAACGTGAGTAGTTACAATCCATTTTATTAGTGCAACAGTTAGGCGAAAGATGGCCGTTATAACAGCCGCGAGCATTAATGGATCCGATTTATGTGGAGCACAGGACGACCCGAAAAGTTGAAAATTGGGTTTTTTTCCCCGCACCACTATACCAACCATTCACAGTTTGCAAGAAGGGTAGTTGACTATGCCATATGCGCAGCTAGTGTCGGAAAATAGCTAGACCACGCGACAAGAGAAGCTTGTGAAAATTTTGTTGGCTCTTGTAAAATGAGCCATATTTTGGGTGCATGATCTCGTCAGCTTCGTACTATAAGCTAACGACAGATCATGACTAGGTAATACGTTTAAGTAATGTAGAACTAGTAGTGCTTCCTTTGTATGTATTCGACAGGCATATACCTGTTGAGGTTTTTCTTGGAGGGGGGTGCATTTTTTTACCCCATGTTTTCGATCGTATTTTTTTACCCCCTCTGACTATATACCAGGCGAAATATTCATCGTTAAACTGAGCTCACATATCAATTGGTATTGTTTCTTTTTGCATAGACAATAAATTAATTACATTTTCCGACAAAAATAGCCATTTTTAGTTAAAAGGAGCAATTTTTAATAATGAAGAATACCATACGAATTCAAAACGTCTCTG
>JASANF010012815.1:0-14590 GCA_030248245.1 Trissonchulus sp. WLG1_4 | reverse complement strand
CGGAAGTACACCAAAACTATTAGCTGTATTGAACTACAACATAACCAAATATGGAACCACTAATAGAGCCAAAGCAGGATCCAAGACTTCTTTTAAAAAAACAGATGGCAAATTTGGTGCTCCCACTGAAAGCCAATTATTAATAATTTGCGGACAGTTTAACGCAATTATGTGATATAGTAGCTAAAATCAGACCCCTGAAAACGATTCAAACTTGCTTGGTAGCCCTAAAACAATCCAACACTAGAAACTATTTGAAAATCGAAGTATTTCATTCAATGATTTAAACCGGAAAAAGGCCTTGACCAACACTCTAAACTTATCTGATTTGCATTAATTCTTGACTCCTTTTTTTTTCTCTCAAATAATCAACTACATACAGGTAAAGGTGAGTAGCAATTACATAAATATTACACAAGACACAAACAATTCATTAAATTGCAAATTTACAACAAAAATCCATAATAACCTGAATAGAATAACACAAAAAGAGGAATAGAAGAAATACACCCACCTAAAAGGATACCAAACAAAAAGTAAGATATCACAGAGAAAATTCAAGAACAAAGAAAACAAATAAGACAACAATATAAACTTGAATAAAAGAAACATTATAGTCCTATGTGGAAAACCTATGAATCCTTTTTCACATTTCTGTAAGTATATTAAAAACTATTCTTGAAAAAAAGAGTAAAGACAAAAGAGTCGATAACTATGTAATAATATTACAAACATGAAAAGGCCAATTAAGAATTCTATGCAAATTTCACTTTCTCTACATGTTTGAAAGCAAGCAAAACTTTGTGGAAACGTGCTCACAGCGTTTATAATCTTTTGGTGTAAAAAATTTAACCAGAGATCTTAGCTCCAATCAAACTAACAATAATAGTAAAATTTTTAGGTCTGTGGGCAAACCTACATTTAGCTCTTGTGGTGCATAATATTTTACATCATTATCAACAAAAAAATTAGTATATTATATATATATATATATATATATATATATATATATAAACCAAACATTATTACAAACAATATAGATTGCACATAAATTAGGCACTACAAAACAGCATCGTGCTAACACAATATCAAAACAATTAATGTAGACTAGTCAGGAATGACGGGTTAAGGTTGGATGATTGATTTGACAAATCCTCTATATAGGACAAAGAACCATCTAGTAGGTTTCACAATCAAAAAGATGATAAAAAAATGACATTCAAAGACCATTTTTTGCAAACTCGTCACACAAAATTTTTACTCTTACAAACATCTAAATCTTTATTTCATTCCATTACACTACGCTATTGCTAACAGCACTCTAGATGCCAAGGGGTGTTCGTAGGAACGTCAGCAACTTATTACAATAAATAAAAAAATACATAAATACTGGTTACATGCATAACAAATCATTGGTCCAGAATTTCAGCTGCAGCTTTGGCAGAAGGGACTTTTGGATGAATGCTGAACTGGGCTAAGGCTTGTTCCAGGCCCGTCTTGTTTCCAGAAAAATAGGCCGACGACGCGTTGTGGAATAATAACAGCTGCTTTTCCAATACTTTGATCTGAAATACAAAGATAATCATATTAGACATGCCGCAAATGGGCAATAATCAGAAGTCACGGTCGCGCCTTGCATGAAAAACAAGAAAAGCTTTTATAGTGGGAAATTATCCTTTGGCGTGTCCGCCCGTGAGTGGAGGGGGGGGGAGTCGACTGCATTATAAAGCCCTGGAGGGGTGCCACATCAAGAGTGACTACATCCGTGGTGGGGGAGGGCAGCCCGGGGTGGTGTAGGCATAATGCCTTACACAGATCCCTGTTACCTTCCCACATAACTACTGTGGTACCCCTGTACCGACCCAATGGGAATTGGTGCTGGGTTGGCAGGAGCCATGTAGCCCTCTAATCACTTGCTGAAGAAGATTACACGTAACCGAATCGCTAGGATTCGATCCTCGAACCTTCAGAATATAAACCGAACGCCGTAACCACTCGGTCACACTGGCCACAGCATAATTGCTTTTGCAATTATCAGCAAATGGGGATGACACCTAGCGGATTAAAAATCATCATATCTTTGACATTGCAACAGCCCGCGGTTGCCAATGTAAAAAGAATGTGACAACACCCGCTGTTCTTCACAAGTCAACATAATTCATTATGTACACTCGATAGTTGCTTGAGCATTAAATGCTATGATTGACATACCCTGTTATCGTGCAGAAACTTGAGCTTGACCTGAACGTCTTGTCTTAGCTGCTCATATTTTTCCTTGTGCGTCTCAGCGGCGGCTTGGGCATCGTGAAGACGTGCCTTAAACAAAAAACAATATTATGTAGATTACAGTAATTTACACAAAAATGGTCAGTGGTTACCTCAAATAATCGCCGACTTCAATTTGCTGCTGAGGTGACACCTACACCCTTTTTGGTTCTTGACTGGTTATATCTGTCTACAAAACTATAATTACCCCGCTATTACTTCTGCCTTGCTGTGAAGCTCACACACACACATAGAAAGCTCAATGTCGTGTCTGCAGGATACTATTATACACAAAAGGTGCCAGATAATTTTACCTGGAAGTCACCACCCCGCGAAGTTGACTGTTGCAGAGTCTCTAAATCATCACGATAAGCATCATACTGCAGTCTGAAAAAACAAATATGTATATTATCACAGCAGTTATCACAAACAGTAGTTAACGCAAACTGGTGCATACTCAATAAATTTAGCTTGGAGTTTGGACACAAAGTACAAGGCGTCAATCATTACACGTTATATGAGCCAAAAAGTAAGAAATGTTTCAGAAATAAGCCTTCTTTATGGAAAAAGAGGCAAAGAAGTACTGCCGAAAGCGGCGTTCGACTATATTCGCCACAAACACATGGACTAGTTTATAGCAGTGGCGTTGGGTCCTACCACACTGCTATACCTTATGCTATACGAAAACCTTATACTCGAGGCTATTAACTAAATGATTCGAATATTCTGTGGTTTTGCTTTTCCGGGACCAGTGTGAAACTACATGTATACTCTGGGCCCAAATTCTCAAAATTACCGGCAGGTAAAGTTAGGCTAACTAAACCCACAGGTAAGGTGAAGGTAAAGTCGTATTCTCAAACAATGACTAAAACACTAAAGCCAATGTGATAGCTAAAGTTGCCTTTAATATTCGGGCCAGAAAAGTGCTTTATGTTGTTTCGCAGCAAAAGTTAATGTATTGTGGACATTTTTAACAATTTATTTAACCATCTGTCGACGTTAACCTTGTTTTCAATTTTAACTTTACCTTTTTACTCACAGAATTAACTTGATCTTCACCTTACCTGTGGCTAAAATTAACCTATCTTTACCTGCAGGTAATTTTGAGAATACGGTCCCTGAATAATACCATGTGACAAAACCGTTCACATCTTCATTTTACAAACTTTAAACCTAAAAATTCAATTTACCTGGCCGTTTCATAGTTCTTAACCGTCAGCAGAGTGTCGTCAATGGTTTTGTTACAAAGTGTGTTCACGGAAGAGACAAAGAAATTCAAGGCCAGCATCAGGGCCTCGCCATTTTTCACCAGCAAGCTTTGAGTCTCGCTGTTGTACTTAAATTGGTCCTAAAATATAACTCAGTAATGGTCCGTTTCAAATAAAACACTGTGCAAAATCGGAATCGAATGGATACAGATTGTCAAAATATGCAAAATCAAATAGAGGAAGTCACACTCGTGTACTAGTTATGAATAAAATATAGACGCTAAAATTTAATTAAAACTTTCTAACTAATAATCACTAAAAAACAAAGTATTACTATATTATTACACTAATGAACCAAAATGCAATTGTTTAGATCCAACTTATGAAACTATCTTGACAAAAGGGAATAAACCTTAACTCAGAAAGCAGTTGAGGTTAGCCTATCTTTTTTACAGTTTTTTTAACAGTGAACAAGAGTCTACCCTCATGGACTATTGAGTGAGTGTCACACAGCCAAAGCTGCACATTACGAAATAACAACTTAACGGAAAATGGTTTCAATTTGAACAACGCGCCACTTTAAGAGTCAGGATGACAAAACATGAGCATGCCTCCCACATCCCCCACGTTCATATAATTGTTTGTATGAACTCTGTTTAAGTATGCATCTGGTGTTCCCTCGCGGGTTCGGAGCTAGCGAGGACAGCCTCAATTCTACAGCAAGAATACAATGACTGTGTGAGGTGGCAAAATTAACAAGACAAACGCACCGCCAAATCCTTTTCTTTATGAGACAGCTCTTGGAATTCGGCGGCCAGCAGCCGTTGTGTCTCGACCACATGGTAGAAGTGAGAGGCGAGAGCCCGGGCGTGCCTGAGGATGGCCTGGTAGCGGTGTTGCACGTCTCGCAGCTCCTCTATGCTTTGCTCCAGCTCCACATCAATCGTGCGACTAGACTGAAATAGGATAATCGCAACACGGTTTATGCAGTCACAAGATCAGCTGTGGGTCAAAGATGACTATTATCGTCCTACCCAACTTCCTGAACTGTTGACTGTTGAGTTGACAGTTATCAGTTGTTCACAGATTGAAATACTTAAATATTGAAATACTCCCTCCGTTTTTTTTGTTTTGAGTGATCATTTATAAACATAGCGAGAAATGAATATAACACATGTATTAAGTGGGGGGATGGGGACTACCAAATAATCACGGCAGGAGGGGGGGGGGCGGTCCCAAAAATCACACCAAAATATATTTTTCCTGAGAAGTTTGCACTTTTTTTCGCAAAATTGGTCGATGAGAGGCGATGGTCCTCAATTTTTTCCACAAAAGCACTCCCAAATTATTTTTGGAACCCGTTACATGTATGATGAATACGGTCACCAAGCCGGCGGTATAATTACAAAAAATGAGCAGGGAAGTCAAACTTACTTACATGTCCGGTGATCACCATAAAACTAAGAAAAACTTAAGTTTACGTCATGCTTGGCCTGTTGCTAAGCCCTAATCAAAAAACTGTTTTTGGATGCCTATAGTGAAAACATGGTTAACATCTGGCGAGCATTTTTCCAATTGCAATGCGTCTTTACTAGAGCAAGTGATTCTAAAACCTCACAAAACGCAGTATTTGTCGGCTCATCAGTAATTTCCACAATAAACAACGACAATATACGTACACTGTTTGTTCGCATCAACATACCAAACCTACTTTTCCCAGCTTCTCCTGTATGGCCTGTCGGGTGCACTTATAGGTGGAGATGGACCACTGTTTCAGATTGTCAATTTTGGAAGTAGCCTGAGCCAAACTTTTCAGGTTATCCACCGGAGAGCTAGCCCCGCACATGCCACCGTAGCCGGAGCCATAGGAATATCCCTCGGGCGGACTGTGACCTCCGTGGTGATTGGAGCCCCCGATGGGGCTTTTATTCATGGGAGACGGCATGGAGGTTGAAGCTGAAACAATTAACAAAAATTAATTTTCAAAGTCAAAAACAAATCAAAAGTCAGGAACGCCGAAAAGTGAACGAAAATAACATCTCGCAACAAAGTTTGTATCCCGCTTATGTGGTCTAACTGAGACATAAGTGCAAGCGTAGTGTTGTAACAGATTATCGTTTTGTTACCATCAGGTGAAAAATTCCTCTTCAAAACCTGTACATACATTCGTCATAGCCATGAATTGGCGTGTACGCGGAGGCAGCAGAATTGTTCGACGTCGACAATGGCGCATATTCAGAGAAAAACCGAACCATCTTCTCTGAACTCATAGCATTTATTAAAGCAATATAGTATTATGCTAAGTGTCTCTGAATTTTCTGGAAGGGAAAAAATCATTAAATAGGGTCAAGGACTACTTATAACATTTTATACAAGTATATAACAGTATACTCGAGAGATGGAAAATCATTAAGAGCTGACCCGTGTCATTTTATACTGCGGGACAATATAGACTATGTCATAAAAGACGTCGCTTTGAGATGGCTTTTCGTTCGTGACAATTTTCGCAAAGTATGTTCTCAAAACGGAGATTTAGAATAAATGCTGCTAAATGTCAGCGTTTTGACGACTGAAATATTACACACTGTTATGTATACCTGTTTTAGCTAACGAAAACTGTTGAACTTATTAATCACTCACAGTTTTTACTAAAATTTACAAAATCGATTCGGAGTAATAAGAGTCTTCGGACTAAGTGAGGCAAAACAGTCATTTTTACGGGTTATCCCATCATAGTGAAGTGGGTCATTGGCGTACCCAAAACAAATTTCTGTAGGGGGACGGATTGACTTTTCTACTTTTTGTAAACTTAAATTCGCTTCACAAACGCAAGATCACTAAGCAACAAAGTGGAAAGGGTTTCAGGGAGCTGCCAGAAGAAAGTGAAAATTTTTCCAATTTTGAGGCCAAATTTGGTCAACAGGAAACGTTTCAGAATCATTTTGCGACCTAAAAGTTCAAGTAAAGTAGGGAACGTATATATTAGTGTAATAATGTAATAATTGTAATCTATATAAATGTGTATATATATTATTTTTTTTTTTTTTTTTTTTTATTTTAAATTTTTTTTTTTTTTTTTTTTTCTTTTTGCATAAATACGCTTAATGTATCTAAAGCACTAGAAAACCCGACTGAAGCCAACCAAAGACTGAAACTGCCTGAACAAATGTATAAACACGGCACACACGCGCCCACACACGAAATAACAGTGAAATATTGGCTAAAAAAATTCATACACAAAAAAATAGAAACCAAAGTATCATTATATAAACCATATGCTCTATTGAACCATAGGGACTGCCACATTAAAATATCAGTTACAACCATGTGTGGTATTAAGACGTTTAACAAAGAATCTCATACAGCGCATGGTTCCAAGGTTATACGCAACGTAAAACGGGTTATTTGTATGTTGTATGAAACGTTTTTGTTACTAAAACAACAGTTATACATCTGTTTCGTCAAAATGTCTTTAAAAGAAGCGTTAATGCTTCATACTACACTGCTAAGCTGTGATTTTGCGTTTAAAAGGGCGTAAAATGGAGTTATTTTTCCTCCGCAGAATCCTCCGCGACAGGCCATTTTTGTAGTTAGTTATTTCTGGAGATTAACCACAAAAATGGCCACAGCTTAGGCTAGGAGCATCGTAGAAAGATAAAAATTACGTCATTGGAAAGTCAATTTCTAGCGCTTTCAAATGACATATCACATGATGGCGCAACTTCCTGAAAATAAGTCTAAATTTCACTTTCTAAATTTTGACGTACGCTAAACGTCACGTCACAGGGTCATGTGACCCATCATTTGAAAGCTCGAACAATTTCCTCTTAAATGACGTTAAAATTATAATTATACCACTACCGTATCGAAAGCTATGGCCCCTGAAAACTTTTCCTAAAAGGGGCTAATTGTACAGATCACACCATGAGTGATCAAATCTCTGAGCAATTGAATTTAGGCAAAAATTTAAAATTTTTTTGCTCATTTAAAATAAAATAGACTTCACTCAGATAAATACGACATGGTCTAACTAGTCTAAACTAGACGCACTAGACTTGTATTAATAATAATATTAATAATAACAGACATTTCAGATACAAAAGGGTTGCCTTTGCTTCGCAACTGGTTGGCAACCCAACAAGTCAGAAGGTACATCAAATAGCTTTTGAATTAGCACAAGTGTAACCAATGAATAGCGTTTCAAATAAAAGGTGGATGGCGCAGGGCGTGTATATATATATATATATATATATATATATATATATATATATATATATATATATATATATATATATATATATATATATATATATATATATATATATATATCTGTTAGTTTATTCTTGGTGGTCGGCTGGCCACCAAACCTAAAACTGAAGTGTATATATAAAGCTAAAATTTAGTGACCAATTTCAAGTACGCGTTAGTGCAAACTTATTAGTACAGAACTGTCCGTTATTAAACAGTACCCCTTATTGTACTGAAGAATTAATATATTGGACTTTCCGTGTATGTGTATAGTATTCCATCGGTTGTTGTCAAAGCAGAACAACGTGGTGTGCTCCTTGCTCTCGTTACATACATATTATATACTTTTTACGTGAGACAGATCACCAGCTGTGACATTTGAAGAAACGCTGCCTTGCAACGAAATTCATTGCTTGTATGGTAACCCGTGTGATGTAGACAAACCGTGTATTCATGCTTGTAGAGAATACTGTTATAAGTAATGCTTTTATTATATTTTTGATGTGGCAGTCCCTATGGTTCAATAGAGCATATGGTTTATATAATGATACTTTGGTTTCTATTTTTTTGTGAATGAATTTTTTAAGCCGAATATTTCACTGTTATTTCGTGTGTGGGCGCGTGTGTGCCGTGTTTATACATTTGTTCAGGCGGTTTCAGTCTTTGGTTGGCTTCAGTCGGGTTTCTAGTGCTTTAGATAGATTAAGCGTATTTATGCCACATTCCAATATTTAGTCTTCGTCTATTTCGCTTATATATATATATATATATATATATATATATATATATATATATATATATATATATATATATATATATATATATATATATATATATATATATATATATATATAACATTTATATAGATTACAATTATTACATTATTACACTAATATATACGTTCCCTCCTTTACTTGAACTTTTAGGTCGCAAAATGATTCTGAAACGTTTCCTGTTGACCAAATTTGGCCTCAAAATTGGAAAAATTTTCATTTTCTTCTGGCGGCTCTCTGAAACCCTTTCCACTTTGTTGCTTAGTGATCTTGCGTTTGTGAAGCGAATTTAAGTTTACAAAAAGTAGAAAAGTCATTCCGTCCCCCTACAGAAATTTGTTTTGGGTACGCCAATGACCCACTTCACTATGATGGGATAACCCGTAAAAATGACTGTTTTGCCTCACTTAGTCCGAAGACTCTTATTACTCCGAATCGATTTTGTAAATTTTAGTAAAAACTGTGAGTGATTAATAAGTTCAACAGTTTTCGTTAGCTAAAACAGGTATACATAACAGTGTGTAATATTTCAGTCGTCAAAACGCTGAGATTTAGCAGCATTTATTCTAAATCTCCGTTTTGAGAACATACTTCGCGAAAATTGTCACGAACGAAAAGCCATCTCAAAGCGACGTCTTTTATGACATAGTCTATATTGTCCCGCAGTATAAAATGATACGGGTCAGCTCTTAATGATTTTCCATCTCTCGAGTATACTGTTATATACTTGTATAAAATGTTATAAGTAGTCCTTGACCCTATTTAATGATTTTTCCCTTCCAGAAAATTCAGAGACACTTAGCATAATACTATATTGCTTTAATAAATGCTATGAGTTCAGAGAAGATGGTTCGGTTTTTCTCTGAATATGCGCCATTGTCGACGTCGAACAATTCTGCTGCCTCCGCGTACACGCCAATTCATGGCTATGACGAATGTATGTACAGGTTTTGAAGAGGAATTTTTCACCTGATGGTAACAAAACGATAATCTGTTACAACACTACGCTTGCACTTATGTCTCAGTTAGACCACATAAGCGGGATACAAACTTTGTTGCGAGATGTTATTTTCGTTCACTTTTCGGCGTTCCTGACTTTTGATTTGTTTTTGACTTTGAAAATTAATTTTTGTTAATTGTTTCAGCTTCAGCCTCCATGCCGTCTCCCCATGAATAAAAGCCCCATCGGGGGCTCCAATCACCACGGAGGTCACAGTCCGCCCGAGGGATATTCCTATGGCTCCGGCTACGGTGGCATGTGCGGGGCTAGCTCTCCGGTGGATAGCCTGAAAAGTTTGGCTCAGGCTACTTCCAAAATTGACAATCTGAAACAGTGGTCCATCTCTACCTATAGTGCACCCGACAGGCCATACAGGAGAAGCTGGGAAAAGTAGGTTTGGTATGTTGATGCGAACAAACAGTGTACGTATATTGTCGTTGTTTATTGTGGAAATTACTGATGAGCCGACAAATACTGCGTTTTGTGAGGTTTTAGAATCACTTGCTCTAGTAAAGACGCATGCAATTGGAAAAATGCTCCCCAAATGTTGACCATGTTTTCGCTATAGGCGTCCAAAAACAGTTTTTTGATTAGGGCTTAGCAACAGGCCAAGCATGTAACATAAACTTAAGTTTTTTCTTAGTTTTATGATGATCACCGGACATGTTAGTAGTTTGACTTACCCTGCTCATTTTTTTGTAATTATACAGCCGGCTTGGTGACCGTATTCATAATATCATGTAACAGGTTCCAAAAATAATTTGGGAGTGCTTTTATTGGAAAAAATTGAGGACAGTCGCCTCTAATCGACCCAATTTTGCGAAAAAAAAGTTGCAAACTTTTTTATAGAAAAATATATTTATGGTGTGATTTTTGGGACCGCCCCCCCCCCCCCTCCTGCCGTGATTATTTATGGTAGTCCCCGTCCCCCCACTTAATACATGTGTTATCTTCATTTCTCGCTATGTTTATAAAATGATCGCTCAAAACAAAAAAAACAGAGGGAGTGTTTCAATATTTAAGTATTTCGATCTGTGAACAACTGATAACTGTCAACTCAACAGTCAACAGTTCAGGAAGTTGGGTAGGACGATGATAGTCATCTTTGACCCCCAGCTGATCTTGTGACTGCATAAACCCTGTTGCGATTATCCTATTTCAGTCTAGTCGCACGATTGATGTGGAGCTGGAGCAAAGCATAGAGGAGCTGCGAGACGTGCAACACCGCTACCAGGCCATCCTCAGGCACGCCCGGGCTCTCGCCTCTCACTTCTACCATGTGGTCGAGACACAACGGCTGCTGGCCGCCGAATTCCAAGAGCTGTCTCATAAAGAAAAGGATTTGGCGGTGCGTTTGTCTTGTTAATTTTGCCACCTCACACAGTCATTGTATTCTTGCTGTAGAATTGAGGCTGTCCTCGCTAGCTCCGAACCCGCGAGGGAACACCAGATGCATACTTAAACAGAGTTCATACAAACAATTATATGAACGTGAGGGATGTGGGAGGCATGCTCATGTTTTGTCATCCTGACTCTTAAAGTGGCGCGTTGTTCAAATTGAAACCATTTTCTATTCAAGTTGTTATTTCGTAATGTGCAGCTCTGGCTGTGTGACACTACTCAATAGTCAATGAGGGTAGACTCTTGTTCACTGTTAAAGAAACTGTAAAAAAGATACGCTAACCTCAACTGCTTTCTGAATTAAGGTTTATTCCCTTTTGTCAAGATAGTTTCATAAGTTGGATCTAAACAATTGCATTTTGGTTCATTAGTGTAATAATATAGTAATACTTTGTTTTTTAGTGATTATTAGTTAGAAAGTTTTAATTAAATTTTAGCGTCTATATTTTATTCATAACTAGTACACGAGTGTGACTTCCTCTATTTGATTTTGCATATTTTGACAATCTGTATCCATTCGATTCCGATTTTGCACAGTGTTTTATTTGAAACGGACCATTACTGAGTTATATTTTAGGACCAATTTAAGTACAACAGCGAGACTCAAAGCTTGCTGGTGAAAAATGGCGAGGCCCTGATGCTGGCCTTGAATTTCTTTGTCTCTTCCGTGAACACACTTTGTAACAAAACCATTGACGACACTCTGCTGACAGTAAGCAACTATGAAACGGCCAGGCTAAATTGAATTTTTAGGTTTAAAGTTTGTAAAATGAAGATGTGAACGGTTTTGTCACATGGTATTATTCAGGGACCGTATTCTCAAAATTACCTGCAGGTAAAGATAGGTTAATTTTAGCCACAGGTAAGGTGAAGATCAAGTTAATTCTGTGAGTAAAAAGGTAAAGTTAAAATTGAAAACAAGGTTAACGTCGACAGATGGTTAAATAAATTGTTAAAAATGTCCACAATACATTAACTTTTGCTGCGAAACAACATAAAGCACTTTTCTGGCCCGAATATTAAAGGCCAACTTTAGCTATCACATTGGCTTTAATGTTTTAGTCATTGTTTGAGAATACGTCTTTACCTTCACCTTTGCCTGTGGGTTTAGTTAGCCTAACTTTACCTCCGGTAATTTTGAAATTTGGGCCCAGAGTATACATGTAGTTTCACACTCGTCCCGGAAAGGCAAAACCACAGAATATTCGAATCATTTAAGTTAATAGCCTCGAGTATAAGGTTTTCCGTATAGCATAAGGTATAGCAGTGTGGTAGGACCCAACCCCGCTGCTATAAACTAGTCCATGTGTTTGTGGCGAATATAGTCGAACGCCGCTTTCGGCAGTACTTCTTTTGCCTCTTTTTCCATAAAGAAGGCTTATTTCTGAAACATTACTTTTCTTTTTGGCTCATATAACGTGTAATGATTGACGCCTTGTACTTTGTGTCCAAACTCCAAGCTAAATTTATTGAGTATGCACCGGTTTTGCGTTAACTACTGTTTTGTGATCATTGCTGTGATAATGTACATATTTTGTTTCCAAACTGCAGTATGATGCTTATCGTGATGATTTAGAGACTCTGCAACAGTCAACTTCGCGGGGTGGTGACTTCCAGGTAAAATTATCTGGCACCTTTTGTGTATAATAGTATCCTGCAGACACGACATTGAGCTTTCTATGTGTGTGTGTGAGCTTCACAGCAAGGCAGAAGTAATAGCGGGGTAATTATAGTTTTGTAGACAGATATAACCAGTCAAGAACCAAAAAGGGTGTAGGTGTCACCTCAGCAGCAAATTGAAGTCGGCGATTATTTGAGGTAACCACTGACCATTTTTGTGTAAATTACTGTAATCTACATAATATTGTTTTTTGTTTAAGGCACGTCTTCACGATGCCCAAGCCGCCGCTGAGACGCACAAGGAAAAATATGAGCAGCTAAGACAAGACGTTCAGGTCAAGCTCAAGTTTCTGCACGATAACAGGGTATGTCAATCATAGCATTTAATGCTCAAGCAACTATCGAGTGTACATAATGAATTATGTTGACTTGTGAAGAACAGCGGGTGTTGTCACATTCTTTACATTGGCAACCGCGGGCTGTTGGGTGTGAGAGTATGATGATTTTTAATCCGCTAGGTGTCATCCCCATTGTGATAATTGCAAAAGCAATTATGCTGTGGCCAGTGTGACCGAGTGGTTACGGCGTTCGGTTTATATTCTGAAGGTTCGAGGATCAAATCCTAGCGATTGGTTACGTGTCAATCTTCTTCAGCAAGTGATTAGAGGGCTACATGGCTCCTGCCAACCCAGCACCAATTCCCATTGGGTCGGTACAGGGGTACCACAGTAGTTATGTGGGAAGGTAACAGGGATCTGTGTAAGGCATTATGCCTACACCACCGGGGCTGCCCCCTCCCCACCACGGATGTAGTCACTCTTGATGTGGCACCCCTCCAGGGCTTTATAATGCAGTCGACTCCCCCCCAAGGCTCCACTCACGGGCGGACACGCCAAAGGATAATTTCCCACTATAAAAGCTTTTCTTGTTTTTCATGCAAGGCGCGACCGTGACTTCTGATTATTGCCCATTTGCGGCATGTCTAATATGATTATCTTTGTATTTCAGATCAAAGTATTGGAAAAGCAGCTGTTATTATTCCACAATTACCTCGTCGGCCTATTTTTCTGTGAACAAACGGGCCTGGAACAAGCCTTAGCCCAGTTCAGTATTCATCCAAAAGTCCCTTCTGCCAAAGCTGCAGCTGAAATTCTGGGACGAATGATTTGTTATGCATGTAACCAGTATTTATGTATTTTTTTATTTATTGTAATAAGTTGCTGACGTTCCTACGAACACCCCTTGGCATCTAGAGTGCTGTTAGCAATAGCGTAGTGTAATGGAATGAAATAAAGATTTAGATGTTTGTAAGAGTAAAAATTTTGTGTGACGAGTTTCTGCAAAAAATGGTCTTTGAATGTCATTTTTTTATCATCTTTTTGATTGTGAAACCTACTAGATGGTTCTTTGTCCTATATAGAGGATTTGTCAAATCAATCATCCAACCTTAACCCGTCATTCCTGACTAGTCTACATTAATTGTTTTGATATTGTGTTAGCACGATGCTGTTTTGTAGTGCCTAATTTATGTGCAATCTATATTGTTTGTAATAATGTTTGGTTTATATATATATATATATATATATATATATATATAATATACTAATTTTTTTTGTTGATAGTGATGTAAAATATTATGCACCACAAGAGCTAAATGTAGGTTTGCCCACAGACCTAAAATTTTTACTATTATTGTTAGTTTGATTGGAGCTAAGATCTCTGGTTAAATTTTTTACACCAAAAGATTATAAACGCTGTGAGCACGTTTCCACAAAGTTTTGCTTGCTTTCAAACATCTAGAGAAAGTGAAATTTGCATAGAATTCTTAATTGGCCTTTTCATGTTCTTAAGTATCTTTACATAGTTATCGACTCTTTTGTCTTTACTCTTTTTTTCAAGAATAGTTTTTAATATACTTACAGAAATGTGAAAAAGGATTCATAGGTTTTCTTCACATAGGACTATAATGTTTCTTTTATTCTTGTTCTTTTTGTTGTCTTATTTGTTTTCTTTGTTCTTGAATTTTCTCTGTGATATCTTATTTTTGTTTGGGTATCCTTTTAGGTGGGTGTATT
>JASANF010012814.1:0-21804 GCA_030248245.1 Trissonchulus sp. WLG1_4 | reverse complement strand
CAATAGAACCTGTTTCACAATGCGACAACAACAACTATAAAGAACAATGGAAATCCAATAATAGTGAAATGCTACTCTGAGACGTTTGTACTCTAAGTCACAATTACATCGTACAGAAACTATAATTTGCCCCCCGAGATTGAACCCACGACCGACTCTCAATTTCCCCAGCAAGCCAACGTACCAACTTGCATTGCACCTTTAAGACATCAATTCAAACTTTCTATCTCAGACTCAAATTAAACTTCCCCTTTTAGAATATAACTCAAAGCATAATTAGAATATAATTACAATACCTTTTAAGCTAAATTTAGGTTCTTAAAATAACCATAAAACATGCGCCTTTTTGGCTTAGTTGCGCGCTCGTTACTATGATAACTAAACATGAATACGAACTCAATAACAACTGGACTGTAAAAGGGCTAGGTCAAGGAGGGTAGGACCCTGTATTTACGACAGGTGCCCCCTTGTGCGGGTACGACGTTTCTGGAGTGCTCAGCACATCCTAAACCGGGTCCTTCGCTTTTCTCAAACAAAAGTTTCTAGAGCTACGTTATAAAAAAATCAAAAATATAAAATACATAATGGCAAAAATAAGGCACAGATATTATAACAAAAATGAACCAACAAGAATTTTAAGCAAAATGTACTGCATATTGCACAATGTCTAAGCAAAACATGAAACAATTGAAAATCTATTATTAACAACAAAAGAATTTTGGGTAAATTTCGTTGCCCTCCAATTCTGGAAGTCTCAGCAGACTGAACCCAATTGCTGGATTCAAAACCCATAGTGCTAAGTTTACCTAACTATACCCTAAATGTGTATGGAAAACTTGTGTGTACTGAACCAAAACCCTATTATGCCGATGCCAAAATACACTCATACCTAGTCCGGTCGGTGGCCATCTAACCGAGTGTTAATACATACATACTTATGTTAGTAGTGTCCCGGGACTTTTTAAACCTTACGTACTAAATTTGGGGTACCCCTTCTGCTTCCTTAGCTTACATTTTACTATTCCGATCGGCTACCAAACAATCACTAAACCATATTCTAGTAAGTTCGCACTTGCTTTCAGTCACGTACGCCTTATGTCAAAGACATGTCGACAAGTGCGAGTTTCGGGATAGAAACCAGCTACCCGTCGCGTACGCCACTCACAGGCTATCTCTAAAACCAACTCCCTCGATAGTATATAAGCTCGGTAATGCATACCACCATGACAGCTGGCAACTATTCTAACTACAACGCTATTAGCTTCCGCTGTGGCGGAAGCAAAAAGAGCAGAACATTCATACATCTTCACAACATTCACACGCCTCGGATAATAAAGTTCTTGGTGTGGCAATACTTGCCTCAGTCACGGCTCAGTCGGGCACATAAACACACTCGGATTCATAGTAACAAGCACAAGTATATCCTAACACTTTTCTGAAACAAGCACAAAACCGGGCGGGGGGGCTAAACAATCTCCGTTGATGTATATCCGTCGTTATTTCGGCGCAATAGTACGCAAGCAGTGCCGATTAGATTCAGTTTTTTTCGGTCTACGATCGCACTCTCGGTCAAACAGTTCACCATACCCCACTATAGCTCTCCGTTCGCCTAATTCCCCGGCTCAGCTTGCCAATTTCGATATATCGTCGCCGCAACAGCAAATTTCATAGTTTCGGCAAATAGTTCGTATTGTCACCCAATAAAGCAATAGAATAAGTAATTTGATTGTAAAGTAACTCAACGACTCCTGTCACTAGCCAAGCAAATAATACACCGTAACAGTTCCACCGCAATTCGAAACGTCTACGATTAGCCACACGCACTGATAATTTTCGGGCACGTCCCTGCCACAATAATAGCGTTATTGTCCAAGGTGTCGTAATTGCATAGTTCGCTCACATGAGTGTCATTAAGGGGGGGGCTACATGTAAACGTGAAAAGTTTAGGTTCTCCGCTTGGCTTTAAAATTGCACACAATGTAGCCCCAGGGAGGGCGCATCGCAGATGTAACAAACTGGAACCAATGCTTTTGTGAATTTTTTGCTAGGGGCTCCCAAAAATTCAATTTTACGTGTAAATCATAGGCGAAAAAAAGTCTTTTGTGGTTGCAAACATAGATGCACATAGGGTGGGGGTAGGGGGGGTATTAAACCCCCCCCCCCCCCTGAGCGGGGTCGGCACACCCCCCCCCCCCTCAGACAACCGGCACCCCCCCTCGACCCTCACCCCCCCTCTGATGGCCGGAAAAGTGACCCAAAAATGCGTAAAAAATTAAAAAAATTGCGAAAATTTTTCGCCTGCGGCCAAAAAAGTACCCCAAAAATGAGTTGTAAATCGAAAAATTGTGAAAAATTTTCGGCTGTCGCCGAAAATTAGCCGAAACTAGGGACCACCCCCCCCTTCCGGCAGGGGTCGGGCACCCCCCCCTCGCCAATCCCCCCCGTGGCATCTTTGGTTGCAAAGCGTCACTTTACTCGAAATTTTTGTTAATACTAACGAAGCTGATTTTTACATGATTCGATAGCCTAATGTCATATCTCAAGCTCTATGATCCATTTTTTTAAATTTTTGTTCATGGCCTGAGCAATGACGCCAAATGTAAAATAACTCAAATTTGGCGGGCCCAAAAAACGGACATTTTTTTAACAGTTCGCCCTCAATTTTAGAATTGAAAATACATTTCAAAAATCCGGATCACACGATTTTGCGCTTACATGTGGGCTATTACTATGCCAAGTTTCAGCCTGATGGGCTAGATGTGGTTTCTGCTAGAACACCTCAAGTAAGGGCAACTTTTAGGCTTTTTGACGTACTGTTGCCTATGTAAATACACTGACAAACGCACTGAACAAAAAGTACACCTTTAAGGTTAACTGTACTTATCTGAGGTTGGGGTGCCTTGGGGAAGTAACATATGTGAAAATAAGCAAAATTGGAGAACTTTTATTTTTGACCTGGGTAACCTTAATGCCGGATCAAATACTAATCGGCTTTTGTGCTGACAATAGGCAACGATTGCTTAGCCAAGGGGGCATAACTTACCTTATAAAAGAGAAATAACCAACAAATATATGTATACCGTATCTAAGCTACAGATAGATTTTGATTATACCTTATTTCCATTTATTTTCAAAATTAGAATGTGTGTAAATTTTATCCATTTTAAGCCAGAAATAAATTGTAATTGAAACTATATCCCTTACTAAACTTTCCAATTAATATTAAAGTCAGGTATAGTTACATATAAAGTTATTAAAACTAACCCAAAAAGGACCCAAGTTAGTCTGTTAGTATCACAATTAACCGCGACCAGGCCAAAAAATACTTAGACCGTGCTCTGGGCTACTTTCTCTTTATTTAATTTTCAATTTCTCCAAAATCAAACCAATTTTATATATCCGACCATTCCTGCATTACAGTTTTCCTTGCGACTGCTACCCTCCATAGCACAAATATAGCACAAGCAGAATTACGTCCCAACATTGACCTATAGTTTCCACATTTCTAATAACTCCGATTTTGTGGATTTGCTTTTAAAAATTGCCTTTCAGCTCACACTTATTGCTCAAATATAAAACCAATATGTCGCTCTACGCACTCCAACCGACATAAACTAATTTTGACAATAAACAAAAAACTACAACTTCAAATGGAGTTATTCTATTTAGAAACAACAATCAATCAATTCAGAATGAATACCATAATAATTTGTGCAAAGTTCCATTTTTCTCCAGCTAGCAGTCGTATAAGTAAAACCCAGCTCACGTTCTGTTAGAATTTTGAGTACAATTTTGATTCCAGTAACTCTTGCATACGTTTGCACACGTTTCCATTCGTGAGGCCTACCGGCATGGCTTGCACAGCCATAACGGTGTGCCCCCTCTTGGGGTTGTGTGGTGCCCTCTGCAACATGACACGCCTGGCCAATTTTCACTATTTCTACAACCAAATTTGGTGGTCGGTACACTGGCCACGACACAACCAGATTGCATGTAGCTCAGCCTTCTACAATATGCAATCATGCATTATATCTCCATTTCTGCCTGCGCTTGCTACACAAAGGTGTCCTCTATAAGCCAAACTACTTGAAAATTAACTCAACCTAGAGGATCCTATACATGCAACTAACGTATAGGCTATATAAATCAAAATGAGATGTTAAGTTACATGCCGTGTATGACAAAAGGCGTCTATTGATTTCCCCAAAGCTTTACATGCCCTGTTAGCAGAACAAAACGTTATCGAAACCCATCCTACTGACAGAGTATCTTCTGTGCCTGGTTCAGTTTAATTGCTCATTCACATCAGGCAACGAAGCAAATCGCACGCGATAACCATTTCATTGCCCTCAGTGCCTACCTAGCCTGTTGACGTCATGCCGTGATACTTCTAAATCTACATATCAGCGGAGCAAACCTCCTTGGGTAACCATTCTGCCGCTACATATTTTTGTCTGTACCTAATTGCCACTATGATTTTGAACTTTAAATCTTAGACGCACACATAATTATTATGAATTCAGTTCGACTATAATTTGTTCGTTCATATACTTCGGCTAGGTCAAATCGCTGCCGTTATCTATCATAGCTTCTGTAGCCGATTTTGAGGTTATCATTAGTCATAGTTCGGGTTTTTGTTTCGGCTGCTTACTAGGTCTGACCGCTATTGGTATCCATCCCGGTTCAGGTCAGCTGTGAGTCAAATTCGCTTTTAGTTACTAATTGTTGAAATACCTTCACTGAGTCTAACCGTTAAAAGTTTCCATCCCAATTCTAGTATATAATCCGTTAGTTAGTTAGTTAGTTAGTAGTTCATTAGTAGACATAAACAGTAACACTTAATCTGCCTCCACTAGGTCAAAACGCATCCGATTATCATAGCGGTTTCAGAAGACTAATAATCGCAACTACATTACATTAATCACAAATTCAAACATAGGGTATTACTAACAGTACAGCGGGTTTCATAGCCGCAAAACGTAGTCGATAACTATCCCGGTTAGTTACGTTTCCCGCCGACCTACTTGCCGGACAACGAATATACGCAGCAACTGGAGCAAACAACCCATTGTAACCATTCTGGTGGTTTCCCATAAACCCTGTCCGAGTGTCATCTAGTCATCATATTAATACTTGGGTTGTGACGGTTCGATCTTATCTTTGAAGCGCTTCTTGTACTCTCGATTCAGATGTTTTCGGTATTCGTTGCTCAACCTTTTCGGAAACAAGACATCGCGCACTACCATCCAGCGCTTACCTAGCCAATTTGTTCCTGGGAACGTGCTAATAAAACCAAACACTGGGCTCGTTTGATTCCTATTTTGTCATTTCTATCCGCACTAGCGAGTACATCTGTTCCCGAATTCTGCAAGAAAACTTTGACTTCCACTAACTGCTGCGCTCGTGCCAAACAAATTGGCGTATATAGTTTGAAATGCCATTGCTTTATACTAAAGTGTAGTTCTCACATTGTGACTAGCTAAGAATGTAACGTGCTTTCAAGTAGTAATAGGCCTGTTCACCTGTGAAAAATTGCATATGTTTGTGCACAAATAAGATAGAAGATTCCGCACGCTTTGCAGTGTATTGGTTGGATATTGGGTAGGCACTTCTAACAAACGGCAAGAGTTTAGGGTGTCTGTGCTTTTGCTGCCTGGCTTCTTTCATTTTGGTGATCAAGATTTCTTGCAGAGCACCGACATAGCGCTACATTATCATCGATTGTGTAACTGGAATTCACAGTTTGTCAGTCGGTGGTAACTTCATTAACTCTGGAACTAGGTGTGATTTGGGCAGTGTGATTGAGAGTGCTGCCACAAATGCATTGTCTGTATTCCACCTATGTCCCACTAACAACATCGGATAGTATGCAAGCTTACCATGTCTAGTGTCCAATGGTGGAATATACACTTTGACCACTTTATTGCTGGGTGTCACCGGACGTTCAAACTAATCTTTAAGCTTGTGTGTCTCATCGTGTTGTGTGTCAGTTATGTCAATTTCGATCCGCGCTGTAAATGTTTTGAAGATCTTTTGTTTGAACCGTTTTGCCATGTGTATGGGCATTCCCAAAGCTTGTGTGATTTGTTCTTTTGCCTCAGCCGATTGTTGGATCAATTCTCTACGTATTCGCTGATTGGGTGCATTGGATTTACTTCTTTACTGGCATTTGACATTGGCCGTTGTAGCACTTTCCATCGTGAAGACGACCAACACTTAACCAACACTCGTGTGTTACTTACCTTTGCTTTTTATAAGCGTTTTATAACTTCCGGTAAGTGTGTATATATTTCATTCCATTTTGGCCGGTGTGTATTCGGTTCCTTATCACTAGATAATAACGGCGGTTGCACTTATAGCTGCTCATATTCATGTGTTGGGGCAATTTCTGGTCCCATGAATGGGCAAACCACATGGTTTATCGATAGTGTACATAGACTATCGCGTCGTTCTGGGCCATACTCCTCGTGTGTGGTTTGGTGGACTTTTAGCCAATTAGTTCCAACCAATTCTGAACCTTTCCCTAGGTCTCCGTTGGGTTTTTCGTCCCTAGTCACTCCTGGGTATTCACTCTCACCTGTTACCACTTCTTTCCTGTGTTTTTTCTCACCGATGTGTTCCGGATCTTGTTTTTGGGTTAATTTTGGCAATTCTTTATCCGTTGGACCTTCTCGTCCTCTGTTGCTAACTTACTGAGCTCACTTGTTTTGTCGATTTTGACTGCTGGAATCTCTTTAAAGTGTGCATCCACTTCGCTGAGTATTTTCTGTATGTTTTCTACCACTACTCCTTTTTCCAAGACCATGCCTAACTTAGGCACTATAACTTCTTTTTAGCTTTTCTAGCTTACGCTCCGATTCTAGCCACTGTAGCATTCTAGGGGTTTTTTCGATGTCAATCAATCCAATTGGCATGCCTTTCCGGGGTAGTTTCACCTATTTTCGATCCATTATTTGTGGGATTCGGATATTCTATGTTTCCCTTCTTCATCTACCCGCGGAACTGGTGGCATTTCTTCTTGTGTATGTTCCATGTGTGTGACTTGTATCTTTATTTTTGCCGTAATGCAATCGAACTGTGAGACTGGCATTCCCCAAGGTGCCGGTATCGATGTTCGCACTATATGCCATGCCTCAGCTTCTGTCATATGCTCGTCGAAGGCATCTAGTACTAGCTTTTGGCATACTTTGTCCATTGCCATGCGAATGACTCCAATATTTGTGTGTGATATTTTTGGTGTACCCGACGCTTGTGCTCCCTTTATTGATGTATCTTTTCGTTGAAATGTTTCGATCGGTGGCAGTGGCATTGATGTTAACGTTAGAGCCTGACCATATTGTGTGCTTGCCTCTTGTGTTTGTGTGGCAGGTGGAGGAGGTGGAGGTGGTGGTGGTGATGACAGAGGTGGTGGGAGTGGGGGCGGGGGTGGCGGTTGTGTGTTTGCGATTTCTCTCAGCATAGTTAGTGTTAGAATTTCCGCCTCACCCGCTATTGATTGCATTGGTCCCGATTATGATTTGGTTTCTTTGATTTTTGACTGTTCATATAGCTGTTCCAAATTGCATTATGTCTGCTCTGGTAGCTTATTGGTCTTGCCAGATATTACTTTCTGTTCTGTTTCTGAAGATGTTAGTGATGGAATCGTAATTACTGACTGTGACTTTGAACGGGTTCGTCCTGTATTTGGGCTTACTTCTATCTGTCCTTCTTGTGTGTGTTCATCGTGTGTTTCCTCCCCTTCTTCAAACTTCAATATATCTACACCCGGTGTTTTTACTCCCTCTGATCATATCGTCTCTAGCTCCCATTCCTTTTCCTAGTGTACCAGGCTAACACTTTGAGCTATCACAGCATAGTTCATTGGGCCGACATTTTGTAACCACAGGCCCATATTGGCATTATTGATTTGCTGGATTATTGATGGTAGACCCTTTATTGGCGACTCTTCCGTTACCTATGAGGTTGTGTGTGGCATGTGTGTTATTAATTTATGTTGAGTCTGGCTCTCTAACTCTTGGGTTTCCTCACTCTCTTCCTGCCGTTGTTGTTTTCGCTATTTCTTTAGTCTCTCTCGTTCTTCCTTAGGGTCGACGAAAATTCGATATACAAATTCCAATAGACAGACTCTTTGTTTTCGGTTATATTTTGGCAATCCAAAGTTTGGCCTCTGTGTGGTTGATTTGACGTACTCTCTCTGAACTGATATTTTTGCTTTTGGATGAATCAGAGATACGCCTGGCGCCATATATTCCAATTCAGGTGGTGTGTGTTTCATTTCCAGTTTAAATGCCGTTTGGGCTACCGCTGGATGTGTAAGTTTCACCACATTTTGTTCCAAGATCTTCTGAAAGACAAAAAGGTCTGGGTGTGCTGCTCTTACTAGCTCTGACAACAATTGGCATGCAAACCAAACGTCAGTGATCGCATTTTCCAGACTGACGGCTGTTGGAATTGGTGTATGTGTGTAAATTGCCAAGGTGGAACTATATCTTTTGCATCAAATATTTGCATAAACCTTTCGTTACCTTCGTTTTCCCGCCATGGTTGTTCCGGTTTGCCCGGCATCTGTCGGAGATTTTTTTGTGGTGCAAAATTATACCGAATGCGAATGCGAATGCCCGAATGCGTTGTGTTATCCATGCCATACGCTCTGGCTATACGAGTGGCATCACCTTCTGCGGAAAACTTTATCAAGGCTGTGGGTGGGAACTGAAAAATCATTGCCATCATATGTCTTACCTTCTGAAAATTCTGTGTTGTAAAATAGATGTACATAGGTAAGATCACGAAAATTTCGCATTTTTCGTACCCCTTTTTGCGAGTTGCTGGAAATGCTAACTGAACCATTGCTATGCTTGCTTGCGGTCAAATTCCCATACAAAAGGTACTACACTGTTTTAAGCTGAGGGCTGTGAATAGAAAGTTTTCGAGTCTAAATCGGAATCTTTCTTCCATTTCGAGCCATCGTTCTACTGAGTGGATTATTCGTTTTTCTGTTTTGATTGAATCGAACAAAAATTTGGAGTTCTCTCCAGCTATAAGACTGTGGACTGCAGTTTGCACCCTAACCTTTTTTGCATCAGTTGCAATTATATTATGCAGTATCGGCTGTGACTCTGGTACGTTGTGTTTTGTACGTACTGTTTGACTTTTCTCACCTTCCTTGCTACTGGTAGCAGTTTGTTGATACATGATTGTAGCTGGTCGCGTATTTTGCTTGTGATAACTTGGATCTATCGATCGATGATGTAATTAGGTTTGAAAGTACAAACTAATTGAAATTAACACACTGAACAGTCACATGCAATTCTTCGTCGTGCAATTTTCATGCATTTTGATGTTATTAAACTGCTCTGCTATGGTGAAGGGTGCTCCTGAATTTTGGCTCCGAAATTTCGTTCCTGCTCCTCTGTCACACCGTCACCAGCTCCGAATCTTTGAAATGCGTCCAATAATATAATTTAAGATGGCATAATTAATTTCTGCAGCAGTGGACAAGTAGATGTTAGTATTGGTGTGGATGTGTATCAGTACAAGCACAGTGCGAAACACAACCCTAATCTCTTTTTGTACTTTTATGTATTTAAGCCATGACAGTGCTGGCTCGGTTTTATTTAGACGACGCGTGGTGACAGAACGGTGTTTTTATTAGTAATATCGACAATGCAAGCAATATATGTGCAGACAAATAAATAGTACACCCGGACTAAATTTAGCTAATTTCCATATTTAAATGAAAGTATATTAAACCATTATCCCTACTTTATTATTTCTTTTGTTGCAAAATCGTACTCCCCAAATTTAGAAGATAAAGATGAAACAATTTATAACATTATAATTTCAAATTCAATTTCTAACTTATACCCCAAAGTTATTAAGTTATGAAATTATACCCACAATAGATCTTTAACACTCTAAATTCTCAACCAATACCCAATTTCTAATGTATTACTAAAAAATAAATTAAGCATCAATACTCAAAATCAATAATTCAACACAAAAGAAAGCAGCAATCATCAGATATATGTTATACTAAACTAAAGACTAACCATTTCGTAAATGGTTATCGAATTACAATTAACATTTCTATCCCAAAAATTAACTTAAACAAAACCGATACTAATAGATCAGACTACAAAAATACTATTGCTCAATACAAAACCAGAAAACGAAGAAGCAAGCTTGACCAAAATTTAGGCAACTGAATGCTGAAAAGAAGATGTATATAATCTGAAACACTCGAAAGTAAGGCACAACTACAAGTTTTGCAATGTTATTTGTGTATTCTGATGGAATCATGAAAAGTAAAAACAACTAATAAATATAAAATATAGGCGTATCTCAGTAAGATAAAAGACAAAATTATATGAGAAATTCAATTTAGCAGTAGACAAAACAACACCTATTGTAAAATCTGGAAAATTTGGAAAGGCTAAAGCAGGGGGTAGGGTTCTGATGATAGCAAAGAGGGTCAAAACGCAATTGAAAACCCAAGTTCTAAACTCAAAATTATGCGTGTGCTCAAAAAGGTGTCCTCCAACAGTGTACAAGTTTTTGAAAAATACAAAAATCGGCCAAGAAATTTGCGAAAAGTGTGTTTTCTAGGGTTTTCACTACCGTAGATTCCGATTCTAGCACTAGAATTTAGACCGATAAATTTTTCAACAGACCCCCACTTAAAAATCACACTGCAGGCTTAGGCTTGTAGTGTGATTTTTAGTCGCCCAAGGAAAAAATGAAAAAGGGGGGGCGCGGGGGGGTAAAATTTTTACCCGAAATTTGTTATATTTTTGTATTTATAACCGGTCAAAAGCCCGGTCAGTGGAACCAGTTGTGCAACAATACCCACGCCCTATTTTTTCAGTAAAAATATTGGTTTTCCTTGCGAATTTCTGGGCGCTGGGGAAATGAGAAGTACGAGCAAAGTGTGTTTTGTGTTTTGTTTCGAGTTTGGTTGAGAATTTTGTGGGAGTAGGGTAAGAAGAGAAGCAAGTTTTGACGGCTCCTAACCCCGAATTTTTAATTTTTCAGACGGAATTCTCCCCTTAAGCCTAAGCCTGCAGTGTGATTTTTAAGTGGGGGTCTGTTGAAAAATTTATCGGTCTAAATTCTAGTGCTAGAATCGGAATCTACGGTAGTGAAAACCCTAGAAAACACACTTTTCGCAAATTTCTTGGCCGATTTTTGTCTAATTTTTTACGAAAAACTTTTTAAGTTACATTGTTGGAGGACACCTTTTTGAGCAACACGTGCGTATATAATTTTTGAAGTTTTAGAACTTGGGTTTTCAATTGCGATTTTTGTTAACTCCCTCTTGTGCTATCATCAAGTATACCCTACCCCCCTGCTTTAGTCCATTTTCCAAAAAATTTTCCAGATTTTCAACAAAATAGTGGTTGAATTGGTGTTTTGTCTGAAAACGGCTAAATATTTGAATTTCTGCATATAAATTTTGAGTCTTTTAATCTATACTGTCAAGATACGCCTATAATTTATATATTTATTAGTTGTTTTTACATTTTCATTGAAATTTCATCAGAAATACACAAATAAACATTGCAAAACTTGTAGTTGTGCCTTACTTTCGAGTGTTTCAGATTATATACATCTTCTTTTCAGCATTCAGTTGCCTAAATTTTGGTCAAGCTTGCTTCTTCGTTTTCTGGTTTTGTATTGAGCAATAGTATTTTTGTAGTCTGATCTATTAGTATCGGTTTTGTTTAAGTTAATTTTTGGGATAGAAATGTTAACTGTAATTCGATAACCATTTACGAAATGGTTAGTCTTTAGTTTAGTATAACATATATCTGATGATTGCTGCTTTTTTTGTGTTGAATTAATGATTTTGAGTATTGATGCTTAATTTATTTTTAGTAATACATTAGAAATTGGGTATTGGTTGAGAATTTAGAGTGTTAAAGATCTAATGATGGTATAATTTCATAACTTAATAACTTTGGGGTATGAGTTAGAAATTGAATTTGAAATTATAATGTTATAAATTGTTTCATCTTTATCTTCTAAACTTGGGGAGTACGATTTTGCAACAAAAGCAATAATAAAGTAGGGATAATGGTTTAATATACTTTCATTTAAATATGGAAATTAGCTAAATTTAGTCCGGGTGTACTATTTATTTGTCTGCACATATATTGCTTGCATTGTCGATATTACTAATAAAAACACCGTTCTGTCACCACGCGTCGTCTAAATAAAACCGAGCCAGCACTGTCATGGCTTAAATACATAAAAGTACAAAAAGAGACTAGGGTTGTGTTTCGCACTGTGCTTGTACTCATACACATCCACACCAATACTAACATCTGTTTGTCCACTGCTGCAGAAATTAATTATGCCATCTTAAATTATATTATTGGACGCATTTCAAAGATTCGGAGCTGGTGACGGTGTGACAGAGGAGCAGGAACGAAATTTCGGAGCCAAAATTCAGGAGCACCCTTCACCATAGCAGAGCAGTTTAATAACATCAAAATGCATAAAAATTGCACGACTAAGAATTGCATGTGACTGTTCAGTGTATTAATTTCAATTAGTTTGTACTTTCACACCTAATTACACCATCGATCGATAGATCCAAGTTATCACAAGCAAAATACGCGACCAGCTACAATCATGGATCAACAAATTGCTACCAGTAGCAAGGAAGGTGAGAAAAGTCAAACAGTACGTACAAAACACAACGTACCAGAGTCACAGCCGATACTGCATAATATAATTGCAACTGATGCAAAAAAGGTTAGGGTGCAAACTGCAGTCAACAGTCTTATAGCTGGAGAGAACTCCAATTTTTTGTTCGATTCAATCAAAACAGAAAAACGAATAATCCACTCAGTAGAACGATGGCTCGAAATGGAAGAAAGATTCCGATTTAGACTCGAAAATTTTCTATTCACAGCCCTCAGCTTAAAACAGTGTAGTACCTTTTGTATGGGAATTTGACCGCAAGCAAGCATAGCAATGGTCCAGTTAGCATTTCCAGCAACTCGCAAAAAGGGGTACGAAAAATGCGAAATTTTCGTGATCTTACCTATGTACATCTATTTTACAACACAGAATTTTCAGAAGGTAAGACAGATGATGGCAATGATTTTTCAGTTCCCACCCACAGCCTTGATAAAGTTTTCCGCAGAAGGTGATGCCACTCGTATAGCCAGAGCGTATGGCATGGATAACACAACGCATTCGGGCATTCGCATTTGCATTCGGTATAATTTTGCACCACAAAAAAATCTCCGACAGATGCCGGGCAAACCGGAACAACCATGGCGGGAAAACGAAGGTAACGAAAGGTTTATGCAAATATTTGATGCAAAAGATATAGTTCTACCTTGACAATTTACACACATACACCAATTCCAACAGCCGTCAGTCTGGAAAATGCGATCACTGACGTTTGGTTTGCATGCCAATTGTTGTCAGAGCTAGTAAGAGCAGCACACCCAGACCTTTTTGTCTTTCAGAAGATCTTGGAACAAAATGTGGTGACACTTACACATCCAGCGGTAGCCCAAACGGCATTTAAACTGGAAATGAAACACACACCACCTGAATTGGAATATATGGCGCCAGGCGTATCTCTGATTCATCCAAAAGCCAAAATATCAGTTCAGAGAGAGTACGTCAAATCAACCACACAGAGGCCAAACTTTGGATTGCCAAAATATAACCGAAAACAAAGAGTCTGTCTATTGGAATTTGTATATCGAATTTTCGTCGACCCTAAGGAAGACCGAGAGAGACTAAAGAAATAGCGAAAACAACAACGGCAGGAAGAGAGTGAGGAAACCCAAGAGTTAGAGAGCCAGACTCAACATAAATTAATAACACACATGCCACACACAACCTCATAGGTAACGGAAGAGTCGCCAATAAAGGGTCTACCATCAATAATCCAGCAAATCAATAATGCCAATATGGGCCTGTGGTTACAAAATGTCGGCCCAATGAACTATGCTGTGATAGCTCAAAGTGTTAGCCTGGTACACTAGGAAAAGGAATGGGAGCTAGAGACGATATGATCAGAGGGAGTAAAAACACCGGGTCTAGATATATTGAAGTTTGAAGAAGGGGAGGAAACACACGATGAACACACACAAGAAGGACAGATAGAAGTAAGCCCAAATACAGGACGAACCCGTTCAAAGTCACAGTCAGTAATTATGATTCCATCACTAACATCTTCAGAAACAGAACAGAAAGTAATATCTGGCAAGACCAATAAGCTACCAGAGCAGACATAATGCAATTTGGAACAGCTATATGAACAGTCAAAAATCAAGGAAACCAAATCATAATCGGGACCAATGCAATCAATAGCGGGTGAGGCGGAAATTCTAACACTAACTATGCTGAGAAAAATCGCAAACACACAACCGCCACCCCCGCCCCCACTCCCACCACCTCTGTCATCACCACCACCACCTCCACCTCCTCCACCTGCCACACAAACACAAAAGGCAAGCACACAATATGGTCAGGCTCTAACGTTAACATCAATGCCACTGCCACCGATCGAAACATTTCAACGAAAAGATACATCAATAAAGGGAGCACAAACGTCGGGTACACCAAAAATATCACACACAAATATTGGAGTCATTCGCATGGCAATGGACAAAGTATGCCAAGAGCTAGTACTAGATGCCTTCGACGAGCATGTGGCAGAAGCTGAGGCATGGCATATAGTGCGAACATCGATACCGGCACCTTGGGGAATGCCAGTCTCACAGTTCGATTGCATTACGGCAAAAATAAAGATACAAGTCACACACATGGAACATACACAAGAAGAAATGCCACCAGTTCCGCGGGTAGATGAAGAAGGGAAACATAGAATATCCGAATCCCACAAATAATGGATCGAAAATAGGTGAAACTACCCCGGAAAGGCATGCCAATTGGATTGATTGACATCGGAAAAACCCATAGAGTGCTACAGTGGCTAGAATCGGAGCGTAAGCTAGAAAAGCTAAAAAGAAGTTATAGTGCCTAAGTTAGGCATGGTTTTGGAAAAAGGAGTAGTGGTAGAAAACATACAGAAAATACTCAGCGAAGTGGATGCACACTCTAAAGAGATTCCAGCAGTCAAAATCGACAAAACAAGTGAGCTCAGTAAGTTAGCAACAGAGGACGAGAAGGTCCAACGGATGAAGAATTGCCAAAGTTAACCCAGAAACAAGATCCGGAACACATCGGTGAGAAAGAACACAGGAAAGAAGTGGTAACAGGTGAGAGTGAATACTCAGGAGTGACTAGGGACGAAAAAGGACGGACGGAGACCTAGGGAAAGGTTCAGAATTGGTTGGAACTAATTGGCTAAAAGTCCACCAAACCACACACGAGGAGTATGGCCCAGAACGACGCGATAGTCTATGTACACTATCGATAAACCATGTGGTTTGCCCATTCATGGGACCAGAAATTGCCCCAACACATGAATATGAGCAGCTATAAGTGCAACCGCCGTTATTATCTAGTGATAAGGAACCGAATACACACCGGCCAAAATGGAATGAAATATATACACACTTACCGGAAGTTCTAAAACGCTTATAAAAAGCAAAGGTAAGTAACACACGAGTGTTGGTTAAGTGTTGGTCGTCTTCACGATGGAAATTGCTACAACGGCCAATGTCAAATGCCAGTAAAGAAGTAAATCCAATGCACTCAATCAGCAAATACGTGGAGAATTGATCCAACAATGGGCTGAGGCAGAAGAACAAATCACACAAGCTTTGGGAATGCCCATACACATGGCAAAACGGTTCAAACAAAAGATCTTCAAAACATTTACAGCGCGGATCGAAATTGACATAACTGACACACAACACGATGAGACACACAAGCTTAAAGATTAGTTTGAACGTCCGGTGACACCCAGCAATAAAGTGGTCAAAGTGTATATTCCACCATTGGACACTAGACATGGTAAGCTTGCATACTATCCGATGTTGTTAGTGGGACATAGGTGGAATACAGACAATGCATTTGTGGCAGCACTCTCAATCACACTGCCCAAATCACACCTAGTTCCAGAGTTAATGAAGTTACCACCGACTGACAAACTGGGAATTCTAGTTACACAATCGATGATAATGTAACGCTGTGTCGGTGCTCTGCAAGAAATCTTGATCACCAAAATGAAAAAAGCCAGGCAGCAAAAGCACAGACACCCTAAACTCTTGCCGTTTGTTAGAAGTGCCTACCCAATATCCAATCAATACACTGCAAAGCGTGCGGAATCTTCTATCCTATTTGTGCACAAACATATGCAATTTTTCACAGGTGAACAGGCCTATTACTACTTGAAAGCACGTTACATTCTTAGCTAGTCACAATGTGAGAACTACACTTTAGTATAAAGCATTGGCATTTCAAACTATATACGCCAATTTGTTTGGCACGAGCGCAGCAGTTAGTGGAAGTCAAAGTTTTCTTGCAGAATTCGGGAACAGATGTACTCGCTAGTGCGGATAGAAATGACAAAATAGGAATCAAACGAGCCCAGTGTTTGGTTTTATTAGCACGTTCCCAGGAACAAATTGGCTAGGTAAGCGCTGGATGGTAGTGCGCGATGTCTTGTTTCCGAAAAGGTTGAGCAACGAATACCGAAAACATCTGAATCGAGAGTACAAGAAGCGCTTCAAAGATAAGATCGAACCGTCACAACCCAAGTATTAATATGACGACTAGATGACACTCGGACAGGGTTTATGGGAAACCACCAGAATGGTTACAATGGGTTGTTTGCTCCAGTTGCTGCGAATATTCGTTGTCCGGCAAGTAGGTCGGCGGGAAACGTAACTAACCAGGATAGTTATCAACTACGTTTTGCGGTTATGAAACCCGCTGTACTGTTAGTAATACCCTATGTTTGAATTTGTGATTAATGTAATGTAGTTGCGATTATTAGTCTGCTGAAACCGCTATGGTAATCGGATGCGTTTTGACCTAGTGGAGGCAGATTAAGTGTTACTGTTTATGTCTACTAATGAACTACTAACTAACTAACTAACGGATTATATACTAGAATTGGGATGGAAACTTTTAACGGTTAGACTCAGTGAAGGTATTTCAACAATTAGTAACTAAAAGCGAATTTGACTCACAGCTGACCTGAACCGGGATGGATACCAATAGCGGTCAGACCTAGTAAGCAGCCGAAACAAAAACCCGAACTATGACTAATGATAACCTCAAAATCGGCTACAGAAGCTATGATAGATAACGGCAGCGATTTGACCTAGCCGAAGTATATGAACGAACAAATTATAGTCGAACTGAATTCATAATAATTATGTGTGCGTCTAAGATTTAAAGTTCAAAATCATAGTGGCAATTAGGTACAGACAAAAATATGTAGCGGCAGAATGGTTACCCAAGGAGGTTTGCTCCGCTGATATGTAGATTTAGAAGTATCACGGCATGACGTCAACAGGCTAGGTAGGCACTGAGGGCAATGAAATGGTTATCGCGTGCGATTTGCTTCGTTGCCTGATGTGAATGAGCAATTAAACTGAACCAGGCACAGAAGATACTCTGTCAGTAGGATGGGTTTCGATAACGTTTTGTTCTGCTAACAGGGCATGTAAAGCTTTGGGGAAATCAATAGACGCCTTTTGTCATACACGGCATGTAACTTAACATCTCATTTTGATTTATATAGCCTATACGTTAGTTGCATGTATAGGATCCTCTCGGTCGAGTTACTTTTCAAGTAGTTTGGCTTATAGAGGACACCGTTGTGTAGCAAGCGCAGGCAGAAATGGAGATATAATGCATGATTGCATATTGTAGAAGGTTGAGCTACATGCAAGCTGGTTGTGTCGTGGCCAGTGTACCGACCACCGAATTTGGTTGTAGAAATAGTGAAAATGGCCAGGCGTATCATGTTGCAGAGGGCACCACACAACCCCAAGAGGGGGCACACCGTTATGGCTGTGCAAGCCATGCCGGTAGGCCTCACGAATGGAAACGTGTGCAAATGTATGCAAGAGTTACTGGAATCAAAATTGTACTCAAAATTCTAACAGAACTTGAGCTGGGTTTTACTTATACGACTGCTAGCTGGAGGAAAATGGAACTTTGCACAAATTATTATTGTATTCATTATGAATTGATTGATTGTTGTTTCTAAATAGAATAACTCCATTTGAAGTTGTAGTTTTTTGTTTATTGTCAAAATTAGTTTATGTCGGTTGGAGTGCGTAGAGCGACATATTGGTTTTATATTTGAGCGATAAGTGTGAGCTGAAAGGCAAATATTAAAAGCAAATCCACAAAATCGGAGTTATTAGAAATGTGGAAACTATAGGTCAATGTTGGGACGTAATTCTGCTTGTGCTATATTTGTGCTATGGAGGGTAGCAGTCGCAAGGAAAACTGTAATGCAGGAATGGTCAGATATATAAAATTGGTTTGATTTTGGAGAAATTGAAAATTAAATAAAGAGAAAGTAGCCCAGAGCACGGTCTAAGTATTTTTTGGCCTGGTCGCGGTTAATTGTGATACTAACAGCCTAACTTGGGTCCTTTTTGGGTTAGTTTTAATAACGTTATATGTAACTATACCTGACTTTAATATTAATTGGAAAGTTTAGTAAGGGATATAGTTTTAATTACAATTTATTTCTGGCTTAAAATGGATAAAATTTACACACATTCTAATTTTGAAAATAAATGGAAATAAGGTATAATCAAAATCTATCTGTAGCTTAGATACGGTATACATATATTTGTTGGTTATTTCTCTTTTAAAAGGTAAGTTATGCTCCCTTGGCTAAGCAATCGTTGCCTATTGTCAGCACAAAAGCCGATTAGTATTTGATCCGGCATTAAGGTTACAGGTAAGAAAAAGTTCTCCAATTTTGCTTATTTTATCTTATGTTACTTCCCCAAGGCACCCCAACCTCAGATAAGTACAGTTAACCTTAAAGGTGTACTTTTTGTTCAGTGCGTTTGTCAGTGTATTTACATAGGCAACAGTACGTCAAAAAGCCTAAAAGTTGCCCTTACTTGAGGTGTTCTAGCAGAAACCACATCTAGCCCATCAGGCTGAAACTTGGCATAGTAATAGCCCACATGTAAGCGCAAAATCGTGTGATCCGGATTTTTGAAATGTATTTTCAATTCTAAAATTGAGGGCGAACTGTTAAAAAAATGTCCGTTTTTTGGGCCCGCCAAATTTGAGTTATTTTACATTTGGCGTCATTACTCAGGCCATGAACAAAAATTTAAAAAAATGGATCATAGAGCTTGAGATATGACATTAGGCTATCGAAATCAGTGTAAAAATCAGCTTCGTTAGTATTAACAAAAATTTCGAGTAAAGTGACGCTTTGCAACCAAAGATGCCACGGGGGGATTGGCGCAGGGGGGGGGGGTGCCCGACCCCTGCCGGGGGAAGGGGGGGGGTGGTCCCCTAGTTTCGGCTAATTTTCGGCGACAGCCAAAAATTTTCACAATTTTTTCGATTTACGACTTATTTTTGGGGTACTTTTTTGGCCGCAGGCGAAAAATTTTCGCAATTTTTTTAATTTTTTACGCATTTTTGGGTCACTTTTCCGGCCATCAGAGGGGGGGGTGAGGGTCGAGGGGGGGTCGCCGATTGTCTGGAGGGGGGTGCCGACCCAGCTCAGGGGGGGGTGAATACCCCCCCTACCCCCCACCCGTATGTGAATCTATGATTGCAACCACAAAAGACTTTTTTTCGCCTATGATTTACACGTAAAATTGAATTTTCGGGAGCCCCTAGCAAAAAATTCACAAAAAGCATTGGTTCCAGTTTGTTACATCTGCGATGCGCCCTCCCTGGGGCTACATTGTGTGCAATTTTAAAGCCGAAGCGGAGAACCTAAACTTTCTACGTTTGCAGGTAGCCCCCCCCCTTAATGACACTCATGTGAGCGAACTATGCAATCTACGACACCTTGGACAATAACGCTATTATTGTGGCAGGGACGTGCCCGAAAATTATCAGTGCGTGTGGCTAATCGTAGACGTTTCGAATTGCGGTGGAACTGTTACGGTGTATTATTTGCTTGGCTAGTGACAGGAGTCGTTGAGTTACTTTACAATCAAATTACTTATTCTATTGCTTTATTGGGTGACAATACGAACTATTTGCCGAAACTATGAAATTTGCTGTTGCGGCGACGATATATCGAAATTGGCAAGCTGAGCCGGGGAATTAGGCAAACGGAGAGCTATAGTGGGGTATGGTGAACTGTTTGACCGAGAGTGCGATCGTAGACCGAAAAAAAACTGAATCTAATCGGCACTGCTTGCGTACTATTGCGCCGAAATAACGACGGATATACATCAACGGAGATTGTTTAGCCCCCCCGCCCGGTTTTGTGCTTGTTTCAGAAAAGTGTTAGGATATACTTGTGCTTGTTACTATGAATCCGAGTGTGTTTATGTGCCTTAAAAGGGCCGTGACTGAGGCAAGTATTGCCACACCAAGATCTTTATTATCGTGTGAATGTTGTGAAGATGTATGAATGTTCTGCTCTTTTTGCTTCCGCCACAGCGGAAGCTAATAGCGTTGTAGTTAGAGTAGTTGCCAGCTGTCATGGTGGTATGCATTACCGAGCTTATATACTATCGAGGGAGTTGGTTTTAGAGATAGCCTGTGAGTGGCGTACGCGACGGGTAGCTGGTTTCTATCCCGAAACTCGCACTTGTCGACATGTCTTTGACATAAGGCGTACGTGACTGAAAGCAAGTGCGAACTTACTAGAATATGGTTTAGTGATTGTTTGGTAGCCGATCGGAATAGTAAAATGTAAGCTAAGGAAGCAGAAGGGGTACCCCAATAGTACGTAAGGTTTAAAGAGTCCCGGGACACTACTAACATAAGTATGTATGTATTAACACTCGGTTAGATGGCCACCGACCGGACTAGGTATGAGTGTATTTTGGCATCGGCATAACAGGGTTTTGGTTTAGTACACACAAAGTTTTCCATACACATTTAGGGTATAGTTAGGTAAACTTAGCACTATGGGTTTTGAATCCAGCAATTGGGTTCAGTCTGCTGAGACCTCCAGTAATGGGGGGCAACGAAATTTACCCAAAATTCTTTTGTTGTTAATAATAGATTTTCAATTGTTTCATGTTTTGCTTAGACATCGTGCAATATGCAGTACATTTTGCTTAAAATTCTTGTTGGTTCATTTTTGTTATAATATCTGTGCCTTATTTTTGCCATTATGTATTTTATATTTTTGATTTTTTTATAACGTAGCTCTAGAAACTTTTGTTTGAGAAAAGCGAAGGACCCGGTTTAGGATGTGCTGAGCACTCCAGAAACGTCGTACCCGCACAAGGGGGCACCTGTCGTAAATACAGGGTCCTACCCTCCTTGACCTAGCCCTTTTACAGTCCAGTTGTTATTGAGTTCGTATTAGTGTTTAGTTATCATAGTAACGAGCGCGCAACTAAGCCAAAAAGGCGCATGTTTTATGGTTATTTTAAGAACCTAAATTTAGCTTAAAAGGTATTGTAATTATTTATAATTATGCTTTGAGTTATATTCTAAAAGGGGAAGTTTAATTTGAGTCTGAGATAGAAAGTTTGAATTGATGTCTTAAAGGTGCAATGCAAGTTGGTACGTTGGCTTGCTGGGGAAATTGAGAGTCGGTCGTGGGTTCAATCTCGGCAAATTATAGTTTCTGTACGATGTAATTGTGACTTAGAGTACAAACGTCTCAGAGTAGCATTTCACTATTATTGGATTTCCATTGTTCTTTATAGTAGTTGTTTCGCATTGTGAAACAGGTTC